>JAODAL010071831.1:0-15371 GCA_025379985.1 Phyllomedusa bahiana
ATAAAAAGCGGTTTCCAAATCACCCCGTGTGAACCTCCCCAAAAATATTTAAATGGCTAAATTGGGGAAAATTCAGTGACCAAATCTGACTGCAATCCGCCTCACGTTGTTGTCCTTGTTGTGCACACACCGCTGAATTTACTCAGTGTGGATTTATTTTCAGTGCTGAAAAAGAACGGACAAGACTAATTTTTAGGTGGATTCCACATCAGATCCTCACATACAGTTGAACCCAGCAGTTTAACCCCCACTATATTTTAAAAAGCCCCTCTGCGGGTTTTTTACTCTGACGAAATCAGAATAAGTTTCCCCGTTTTGGGTTTAAAATTGGAAACCCCAAAATTTTTTTTTTTTGCCAAATCCCAGAAAAATGAGAGAGAATTTTTTAAGGATTTTTATTACTTTTGCAGAGCAAAAGTTTCCATACCGGGGTTACTCTGCTTTAACTTTTGGGCCCGCCCAATGTGAGGTAGGTTTGGAAGCTTCTGTGTTTATTGGCCATCTAGTTAATTAGAGACACAGCTGTGGATGTTGTTTTAACCCCTTCCCCCGGGGGCCAGTTTTGGCCTCTTGACAGAGCCCCATTTTTAAAATCTGTCATGTGTCATTTTATGTGGATAATTTTTTTGCACTTTTATTTTCCATGTGTTTAGAGTTTTTGTTTTCTCGTGAACATTATACTTTAAGTAGTAAGAAATTTTGGGCCCCAAAAAATGCTTGTTTTTTTGTAAAAAAATATCAAAAAAATTCTGTTTAAAAATTTGAAAAATTTCCCATTTTAAACTTCAAAATTTCTGCATGTAAGAAGATGTTACCCCACTAAAATTTGTTTAAAAAATAGCATTCCATATGTTGCTGTAGTTTGGCCCTAATTTTTTAAATGTTTTTTTTTTTTTTTTTTTTACAAAATTTAGGGGGGCTTAGAAATTTAGTAGTAATTTTAAAATTTTTCAACAAAATTTGAAAACACAATTTTTAGGGCCCGTCAGTTTACGTGATTTGATGGCCTGTATGTTAGATCCCCCCATAAATGCCTATCTAAGAAACTACACCCTTAAAGTATTCAAAACCGCTTTTTAGGAAGTTTATTAACCCTTTAGGGTTTCACGGGGGGGGATTAAAGCAAAGTGGAAGTGAAGTTTCAAAATTTTAAATTTTTTTCAGTTTTCAATTTTTATCATTATTGACAAGAATAGGTAAATGTGATCGGGGGAAAATGAAAATTTAATTTGTTTCCCCCAGATTCTCCGTTTTCAGAGATATCCCTTTTGGGGCCCTAGTGATTATTTGGCTAACCAAAACCCCCAGAATAGGAGGGCACCTACGGACTTGGGGTTCTTTTTCATTACGATTTCTTTTAGGGCCCATTTCATTTTGCGGCCCTCTAAGGTGCTAAAAATTAATAAACCCCCTTAAAAAATCCCCAATTGGAAACTCCCCCCTTTTAAGGAATATATCCAGGGGTGTAGGGCTATCGACCCCACAGGTGTGTCACAAAATTTTTAGCGTTAGGCTGTGAAAAATTTTTTAAAAAAAATTTTTTTTCCCAAAATAATTGCAATTTTAGCTGAAAATTTTTAATTTTTACAAGGATCCTGGTAAAAAAAACACCCAAAACCTTGTTACGCAATTTCTTCCAAGTTGGGCAATCCCCTACAGTGGGTGTAAAACTGCTGTTTGGGGCATGGCAGGGCGTATAAGGGAGGGGGTGTTATTGGTTTTTGGAACGAGTTTTTTGGGGGGCCATGTGCTTTTTACAAAGCCCCCAAAATCCAGAAAGGTGAAAAACTTCCAGAAGTACCCTTTTTGGATTAGCAGCCTCTAGTTCCCCTTCTGGGGTGTTTGTCTTTTGGGTGCACATGTGCCCAAAAGGGTTTTTTTTTTTTTGCTGGGTATGAAATGGGGGAAAAACGCAGTTCCCCCTTTGTTTTTTGGGCTTCAATTTTACGCGTTCACCGTCAGTATAAATGAAGGATATCTTTATATGGGGGTCGGTAAAATTGCAATGATATAGATTTTATATAGTTTTTTTATGTTTTATTACTTTTACACAATAGAATAGGTTATAAAAATTGGTTTTTGTTGTCCTGTTCTGAAAACCATAACTTTTCAGTTTTCTGTAAGGAGTGATTTGGGCTTGTTTTTTGTGGGATGGTTGACGTTTTTATTAGTCCCTTTTGGGGGCATATGCCGCTTTGATCACTTTTTATTATGTTTTTTGGGGAGGCTTTTTTGAACAAAATACAGCATTCCGGGTAGTGTTTTTTTATTTTTATTTTTAAACGCGGTCACCGTGCAGTATTGTGACATGTTTGTATTATCGCAGGTCGTACGATTACAGCGTACCCAATTTGTATTTTTTTTTTGTTTTACGCTTTTAAAAATAAAAATACTTTTATTCAAAAAGGAAAACACGTTTTTTCATGCCTTTGTCTGAGAGCCATAAAATTTTATTTTTTGTGTCGGGCTGTGTAGGGGTTGCTTTTTGCGGGGTGAGTTGACGTTTTTATTGGTATCATTTTTGGGGGGACCGACTTTTTGATCAGTTTTAAATCCCTTTTTTGGGGGGCAGGGTGAAGAAAAAATGAATCCTAGTAGTGTTTTTTATTTTTTTTTTTCACGCACTCACCGTGCAGTATCCTGACCAGTTGCTTTACTTCGGGTCGATACGATTACGGCAATACCCTATTTTTATAGTTTTTTTTAAATTTTTAAGCACTTTAAAAAAAAAAATGTTTTTTATTGTGTTAAATAATATTTATGCATCGCTGTCTTCTGAGAGCCATAACTTTTTTATTTTTCCCTATTCAGAGAGTGTAAGAACTTTTTTTTTGGGGGTGAATGAGTTTTATTGGTACAACATCACGTTTATATGAGTTTTTTTCGCTTTTTATTCCATTTAATGTGCTGCAGGATGCACAAAAATCGCCAATTCGTGATGTTTTTTTTTTTTTGTTTTTTTTCGGGTTACCAACGGGTTTAAATTAAAAATGACAGATTTATAGGGTATCGTTACGCACGCGGCGATACCAAAAATGGGTCTTTTTTTATTTTTGATTTTTTTGGGGCGATTGGCGTTTGTAAAAGGGGGAAAAGGGAGTGTATGTGTTTTAATTTTTTTTTGTTTGTGTTTTACTTTTTTTCTTTTTTTTTTACTTTTTCCATTTTTTTTAAATTTTTCCCCAGTGAGGATTTGTAACTGCAAATCCCATGGGGGAAAAAAAAATCATTAGATTGCTGTTTGAAGAGGCGTCTGTGCACAGCTTCTGCTGTGCATAGGTGCCATGGCAAACTAGTGACACCATGGGCCCCCCAAAAGCATTGGGGGCATGGGACGTCACCAGCCCCCGGATGCATTCAGGGCGCTCCGGGGGGTCTGGGAGGAGAGGGCGGCGGCATCTCGCCGCTTTTCCTCGCCCATGTAGGCGGGGGAGCTCACTCCTCCTGCCTGCGATCATTTTGCGGCCCTGACAGGCTGCGTAATGTGCTTTTTTCACCCGCGGCCGGAGCTCCTCCGGCCGGGGGTGATGGGGCTGAAGCCAGCGGTAATTTACCGTGGTTCCCTGCCGCGATCGCGCCGGCTCGCCCGCAAGCCCGCGGATCGCCAGGGGTTGCATAGTCCCTTTGCGGGAGTCCTTCCCGCTAGGGTGTAGCATACGCCCCTGTCGGGAAGGGGTTAAGGGACACCAGGAACACCTGCTTTTGTGTGTAACATCATGGGAAAGTTAAGAAATCGTAAAAAAATCAGGAGAGAATTTTTGGACTTGAAAAATTGGATCCTCCTTGGGTGCAATTCAGAGCCTGAAGGTTCCTCGTTCTCTGTACAAACAATAACACAAGTACAAACAAGATGGGAATGTCCAGCCATCATTTTCCCCTAGGACGGGAAAGGGTTTTGTGTCTCAGAGGGAAAGAAAGTGCTTTGGTCTGACTGTACTTCAAACCCCCGAACAAAAGCAAAAGACCTTGTGAAGATGCTAGTGGAAGCTGGTAAGACTGTGTCACTATCCACAGTGAAACAAATACTGCATCATCATGGGCTGAAAGGCCGCTCTGCCAGGAAGAAGCCATTACTCCAAAAGAAACATGGAAAAGCCAGATTAATGTTTGCAAATGCACAGGAACAAAGACCTACATTTTTGGAGACATGTCCTGTGATCTAATGAGACTAAAATTGAACTGTTTGGCCATAATGACCATGGAGGTAAAAGGGAGAAGCTTGGAAGCCTAAGAACACCATCCCGACTGCCACGGGTGTGGCAGCATCATGTTGTGGGGTTGTTTTGCTGCAGGAGGGACTGGTGCACTTCACAAAATAAATGACATCATGAGGAAAGAAGATTATGTGGCAATACTGAAGCAACTTCTCAAGACATCAGCCAGGAAGTTAAAGCTTAGGCGGAAATGGGTCTTCCAAATGGGCAATGACCTGAAGCTACTGCCAAACTGGTTACAAAGTGGCTTAAGGAGAACCAAGTCAATGTTTTGGAGCGGCCATCACAAAGCCCTGATCTCAATCCTACTATGGGCAAAGGCTGAAAAGGCAGGTGCGAGCAAGGCGACCTCCAAACATGGCTCAGTTACACCAGTTCTGTCAGGAGGAATGGGCCAAAATTCCTACCAACTTTTGAGAGAATCTTGTGGAAGGATCCAAAACGTTTGAACCAAGTCCTACAGTTTAAGGGCAAAGCTACCAAATACTAATAAAATGGATTGAAACTTTTGACTTTGCAGAAAGTAATAAAAATGCCTTACTAATGCCTCTCTCTCATTATTCTGCATTTGGCAAATATAAATAATTTTGGCTCCTAACGGGGAAGGTTTATTCTGATTTCATGTCAGATAGTGAGGAAAAACCTGCAGATGTGTCTCTTTATATGTGTCTCTACATACGTGGTTTCTACTGTAGTATACGGAGGCTGAAAATCTGCCTCTAAAATCAGCATCAAATCCATGTCCAAAATCTGTGCTTACTGATGTGGATTTTAGGCATGAATTCCACACTGATTCAGTGCTGAAAATTAGTTGTGTGAATCTACCCTTATGGTGGTATTTATAAAACTTTACATTATTGACTTGAATATCATCATTGGTAGAGCTATAGGGTCTGTAGCGGAACAGCAGCACTCAGTCTCAGGCGTCTGTAAGGGGAGCCAAAGTACTCCTTTTCCATGGCGCATGGTAGGGATGGATTCTGCATTAGGACCTAGAAGCTTCAAGTGACACCTCTGTCTTCCATGAGACATAGCGGACCACTGGGAACTGTATTGACAAATAAACATTTATGGAGGTGAAGGAAAAAGGTGGAGTAATGTTCATATAAATAACGCTGGGGACTGGTTGGGAGATAGTAGGCTCGGACAGGCCAACAGAGGAGCAGACAAAACCTCTGGGCATGGTGGGCCACTGTCATGTGCAGTATGTGCAGTACAATAGCAGTAGGATAGGCACCCAAGAATCAACTCCACTGGTGGGCTCAAGAACCAACTCCACTGGTGGGCCCAAGAACCAGCTCCACAGGTGGGCCCCAAGAATAAACCCCATGGTGGGCCCAAAACAATAAACTCCCTGGGGGGCCCAAAAGAATAACTCCATGGGGGGCCCCAAGAATCAACTCAGGGGGGGCGAAGAATCAACTCCATGGTGGGCCCCAAGAATAAACTCCACTGGGGGGCCCCCAAAAATAAAATCCAGGGGGGCCCCCAAGAATCAACCCCCTGGTGGGCCCCAAAAATAAAATCCATGGTGGCCCCAAAATCAATCCATGGGGGCTCCAAATAATCAACCCCACTGGGGGGCCCCAAGAACCAAAATTTCACTGGTGGGCCCAAAGAATGCTCCGTGGTGGGCCTCAAAAAACCCAACTCCTGGGGGGTCCCAAAAAACTTTCTGCATTTGGGCCCCAAGTTTCAACTCCATGGGGGCCCCAAAGAATAAACCCCACTGGGGGTTTCCCATGAACCAACTCACTGGTGGGTCCCAAGAATCAAATTTCACGGGTTTGTCCCCAAGAATCTCTATTTGGTGGGCTCAAAGAATCAATCCACGGTGGTCCCCAAAAATCAATCCTTGGGGGTCAAGAATAACTCCTTGGGGGCCCCCAAAATCAAATCCACTGGTGGGCCCCCAAAGAATTAACTCTACTGGTGGGCCCCAAGAATCAACTCCTTTTGTGGGCCCCAAAAATCAACTCCATTGTGACCCCCAAGTATCAACCCCTCTGGTGGGACCCAAAAATCAATCCAGGTGGCCCAAGAATAAAATCCACTGGGGGCCCCAAGAATCAACTCTAGGGGTGGTCCACAAGGATCAAACTCTCTGGGGGTCCAAGAATCGCTCATGGGGGCCCCCAGACACCCCAATCAGAAACTGGGAAGGAGTCAGACAAATTAATTACAGCACATCCAACAGCTATTTTGCTAAATTTAGCCCCCAAATCCCAAATTGTCCAAATGAGCAAATTTTTAAAGTAATTTTAAAAAATGTAGCTTAACTGCTTTTGGAAAGAGGGAGGCTTTTTTTTGGCGCAATGTAGTCAATTTATTAATGCAAATTTATCCAGTCAGAAAGACATGTAAAAAATAAAGAAGGACAGGGGGATTTGAGTCAAAAATAGGGACTGTTCCTCGAATAGAGGGACACTTGGGAGATGGGACACTGGGTGGGGAGCTAAGATGTTTCAGCTGCATAGGGCCCGGAGGGCAGCCGTGGTGGGGGCAGGGCCATCTTTTCCATTGGGCACACTAAGCAGTTGCCTGGGGGCCCCACAAGTATAAGCGCCCCAAGAGGTGTATGTTGTCTCAGAATACAAGAAACATACCAGGGTCCCATGGTTGGCTTTGCTTATTTAACTGTTGTGTGTTTTAAGGATGTGCAAACAGTTAAAAAACCATGGTGGGAAGGGGGGAAAGGCTCCTGCCCCGTCAAAAAGGTCTTGTAGGCTGAAGGCTGCCCCCTGTCCCGAAAAAGTGGCGAGTAATTGGTTGGGTTGAGGGGGGCTGGAGGCATGGCCAAGTGTGATGTCATGTATTTGGACAGGGCCCACTGCAGTTCTCTGCCCATGGGCCTATAATTCTACTAAGACGGCTCTGGGTGGGGGAAACATAAGTACCTGGAGGAAAGCCATGCAAACTCAGGACGAAAAATAAAATAATGCGATGTTGTCCCCAGATTTAGATGACCCCCAAACTGCCCGGGGGCCTACAACCAGTACCGTACGGGGCCCAGCCGACCCCTTAAAAAGGGGGGGGCCCCCGTCCTCTGCGCCGTTAGTGTTTGACTCTAAGGGGGCCTCTCCCCCTAGCAGGCCCGGCCCCTCCCCCTCAAGCATTTCCAGCCACCCTTTTTTAAAGTCCTTTGGGGCCCCCATAAGGCCCCTGTATGTTGTGGGGGCCCCATTCAAGGCCCCTAAAGGTGGGAGGCCTCCATAAGACCCTTGTTTGTTGTGGGCCCCCATTCAAGGCCCCTAAATGATGTGGGGCCCCCCTTATGGCCCCTGTATATTGTGGGGGCCCCATTAAAGGCCCCTAAATGTGGGGGCCCTCATAAAGCCCCTGTTTGTTGTGGGCCCCCATTAAATGTCCCTAAATGATGTGGGGCCTCCATACAGCCCCTGTAGATTGTAGAGGCCCCAATCAAGGCCCCCAATGTTGTGGGGCCCCCGTAAGGCCCCTGTATGTTGTGGGACCCCCATAAGGCCAATGAATGTTTTGGGGCCTCCATAAAGCCCCCTGTATGTTGTGGGGGCCCTATTCAAGGCTTCTAAAGGTTGTGAGGCCCCCATACGACCCCTGTATGTTGTGGGGGCCGCATTCAAGGCCCCTAAATGTTGTGGGGCCCCCATAAGGCCCCTAGATGTTGTGGGGTCCCATAAGGCCCCTAAATGTTGTGGGGTCCCATAAGGCCCCTAAATGTTGTGGGGCTCCACTCAAGGCCCCTGAGTATTGTGGCGCCCCATACGACTGGAGGAACTTGAGTGGGGCTGCAAGCGGTGGCTGAGGGGGCCACTCAAATTTCCCCCCATGTGGGGCCCCCCTAAGTTTCCTTTAATTATGGGGGCCCTACTACCTGGCACTACCTATGGGGACCCTATCATTCCCTTGGGGGGGGGCCCCTATAAAACTAAGTCCCCAGGGCAAAAAAGGGGTAATTATTACTTTTGGAGAACTATGAATTGGGAGTTTGTTATGGGGGTGTGTACAGGTTGGTTGTGGGAAATGTTCGGCCACGGCAGCCGGCGTTTTGGGGGCGAAACCCTTCCCCCGCAATTATTCCGGAAAATAAGCCGTGTGAAATTTTCCCGGGTTTCCAGGGTTTGTATTGTGAATTCTGCAGGGAAGAGTGGTGTCCAGAAGAAGTCCTCATGGTGGCCAGGACCGGATGGAGAAGAACAGAGAAAGTGAATGACTCATAAGAAACTCATAAGAAAAAAAATTCACGCATCCGCCCATTCCTCAACAATGACACAACGACAATGCTGGTCCATGCCCTCGACATCTCCCGCCTCGACGACTGCAACATCCTTCTCTGTGGCCTCCCATCCAGCACTCTCGCTCCCCTTCAAACCATCCTCAACACTGCTGCCCGTCTTACCCACCTCTCTCCTCGCTCCTCCTCTGCCTCTCCCCTCTGCCAATCCCTTCACTGGCTTCCCATTGCCCAGCGAATTCATTTCAAGCTACTAACCATGACCTACAAGGCTCTCCATGACCTCTCCCCTCCATACATCTCTGCCTTAATCTCCAGATATCTCCCCTCATACAATCTGCGCTCCTCACAGGACCTTCTTCTCGGCTCTCCTCTTATCAGCTCCTCACATAACCGTCTCCAAGACTTCTCCCGTGCTTCACCCACACTCTGGAACTGACTGCCCCAACACATCAGACTCTCCCCAACTTTCACCAGTTTCAAAAGCAACCCGAAAACCCATCTCTTCAGGATAGCCTACAACCCACACTAACCCCACCACCACTACACCGGTCCACAAACATGTCTGCCCCACACCTTCTGTCTCTCCCCTCCTCCCTTCTAGATTGTAAGCCCTCGCGGGCAGGGTCCTCTCTCCTCTCTGTATCAGTTACTAGTCATTTTTCGTCACCATTGTATTTGTTCAATACTTGTTATGCATGTAACCCTCCTGAATGTCCAGCGCCCTGGAATCAATGACGATCTAAAATAAATAATAATAATAATAAAATAAGAGAAACGTCACCTGTAAGTCACTAAATGTAACTGCATTGTGTGCACTTGTATCTGCCACTAAAAGCCACATGTATGAAAACTGCGTAGGTGTAAGGGCTTGTTCACACGGAGTATACACTCTGTGTTACAAGCGCTTTTAGGATCCGTCTTGCGGTCCGCATTGTCGGTCCCCAAGATGGATCTAAACAATTAGCAGTGAGATTATCACTTCTGTCTATGACAAACACGCAGCGGCGTTCACATGAGAGAACGCTGCTGTGTGTTTCAAAAGCGCAGCTCCGTGTTCGGCATAGACAGCAGTGATAATCTCACTGCTAATTATTAGATCTGTCTTGGGGACCGACAGTGCGGACCGCAAGACGGATCCTAAAAGCGCTTGTAACACAGAGTGTATACTCCGTGTGAACAAGCCCTAAGACTTTCTTTGTTGTCCATAGCAACCAATCAGAGCTCCCCTTTATAGTGCTCTGAAAAAATGAAGGGAAACTCTGGTCGCGATGAGCTCTGATTGGCTGCTATGGGCAACAAAGAAAGTCTTAGACCTGAACAGGTTTCATACATGTCCCCTTATCTGGTCAGTGTATGGTGGTAATATTGGTGTTATTGTAATGGATTTTATTCAGTAACAGTATCGTTGCATTATTCTGCATCTTTGGAGTTATGTGGTGATGATGTGGCCGTATTACTTGGTCTTTGTATATTTAGGTTATATTGGTAATATCGGCTTTAGTATGCTGGTTTGGTCAGTAACATTATAGTGATATTAGTCAACATACGTAGTGACATGTGGAGGTATTGTCTGGTTATATTGGTCTGGCTATTCTGGTTTGGTCTACAACACTGTAGCGATATTAGTCACTTTATGGTAGTGATATGTGGCGGTATTATTCGGTCTTTGTATATTGTTGGGTTATATTGGACTGGGTATACTGGTTTGGTCAGTAACATAGTGGTGTTACTGACGTTGATCATGCAGTGTTATTTGCTGGCCCTTGTTGTCACAGGAAACGGTAGTGGATCCTCTGGACCGCCGCAAGCGATGGTGTAAGCCACACCAGGGAGCGGAGTCTAAGTAGCCCCCGGTGTTCACCAGAGCCCGCCGCAAAGCGGGATGGACTTGCTGCGGCGGATTGCTACCAGGTCGCTACCCCTGACGTGACTTGCTTGCGGAGGCAGCCTTTGTGCAGCGTGGTACAAAAAATCGTAAGGCGTGGACGTAGTCAGGGACAGGCAGGAAGGTCAGGACAGGCGGCAAAGTTCGTGGTCGAGGACATGCATGAAGGTCAGGACAGGCGGCAAATTTCGTGGTCGATGACAGGCAGTAATGTCAGGACAGGTGGCATAGTTCGTGGTCGAGGACAGGCAGGAAGGTCAGGAAAGGCGGCAATGTTCGTGGTCGAGGACAGGCAGGAAGGTCAGGACAGGCGGCAATGTTCGTGGTCGAGGACAGGCAGGAAGGTCAGGACAGGCGGCAATGTTCGTGTTCGAGAGACGGAGGCAAACAGTACGGTACATGGTAATCAGAACAAGACTCAGGAACGCTTTCTCAATAGGCTAATGGCACTAAAGATCCGGCAGGGTAACCAGGAAGTTGCAGGATTAAATAGGGGCAGTGACCGGCAATAGCAAATTACCGGTGTGCTGGCCCTTTAAATTTAACACTGCCGGCGCGCACGCACCCTAGGGAGCGGGGCCACGCGCGCCGCGGGACAGAGGCTGCAGCAGGAGCGCAGCCACATAAGTACACAGGGGGACAGGCATGGGAATGAGCGCGCTCGGCAGCGGGGCACATATGCGCCTGCGTACTCATTTCTTCAATATAGATAAACTGTACCTTGTAAAATTCAACAAGAACTAAATCCAAAGGCAATGGTGCAATTGTATTTTTTTTTTTTCTAGGGTTGGTTGGCAGTGGTGGCTGGGCGTGGTTGTTGGGGGTGGAGAAATGTGGTTAACAGGGGTGGGGTTAACAGGGGGCGGAGTTAATGTGGGGCCCAGGTGCTTTAGCTGTAGGGGGCCCTGAAATTTCTGATGGCAGCCCTGGATGACCCACATAATGCCACTGTCTCAGCATAGAAGCTAGCAAGATACAAAGCAATGGCATCAGATTGGGGTTCATTTGGCTATTCCTGAAAGTACCTTTCAGAGACACTACTATTTCATTCTTACACAGCTCTTACCCATACATGCCAACTCTCCCGTTTTTGGCGGGGGGGTCCCGCTATTTGGGGTCCCCTCCCGCCCTCCCGGGGGAGTTGGCATTCCTTCCGCCGCCTGCTGGCGGCGGGGGTCCTTTAAATTACCGCGGCGCAAGAGTAGCGCTGGTGCGACTACTCTTGCGCCGCGGGACCGCTCCTACAGGCGGGTGCAGCGGCCGCTCACCCGCCCGCGGTCTCACAGTGCGGGGAGGAGGCAGGAGGGATCGCTCCCTCCTCCCTCCTCTCCCTGTATGTACGGCGCCGGTGTGTGCGCCGTACATTACAGGTCAACGGCGCAGGGGGAAGTGACGCGCGGCTGCAGGGGAGTGACGCGCGGTGCTCTCACTTCCCCCTGCGCCGCTGAAGAGATCGGTCGGGAGCGGCCACGCTGCAGGAGCCTGGTAAGGTAAGTGGATTTTATTATTTAATTTTTATTAGCTTTAGGGGGCTCTACCTGGCTAACAGAGAGGGCAACTACCTGTCAACAGAGGGGGCACTACCTGGCACCAGAGGGGGCACTACCTGGCAACAATGGGGGCACTACCTGGCTAGCAGATGGGGGCACTACCTGGCTAACAGATTGGGGCACTACCTGGCTAACAGAGGGGGGCACTACCTGGCTAACAGAGGGGGCACTACCTGGCAACAGAGGGGACAACACCCTGGCAACAAAGGGGGCACTACCTGGCAACAACGGGGGCACTACCTGGCAACAACGGGGGCACTACCTGGCAACAGAGGGGGCACTACCTGGCAACAATGGGGGCACTACCTGGCTAACAGATGGGGGCACTACCTGGCTAACAGAGGGGGGCACTACCTGGCAACAGAGGGGGGCACTACCTGGCAACAGAGGGGACATCTACCTGGCAACAGAGGGGGCACTACCTGGCAACAAAGGGGGCACTACCTGGCAACAAAGGGGGCACTACCTGGCAACAGAGGGGAGCACTACCTGGCAACAAAGGGGGGCACTACCTGGCAACAAAGGGGCACTACCTGGCAACAAAGGGGGCACTACCTGGCTAACAGATGGGGCACTACCTGGCTAACAGATGGGGGCACTACCTGGCTAACAGAGGGGACACTACCTGGCAACAGAGGGGACACTACCTGGCTAAAACAGATGGGGGCCCTACCTGGCTAACAGATTGGGGGCACTACCTGGCTAACAGATGGGGGCACTACCTGGCTAACAGATGGGGGCACTACCTGGCAACAGAGCGGGCACTACCTGGCAACAGAGGGGGCACTACCTGGCTAACAGATGGGGGCACTACCTGGCTAACAGATGGGGGCACTACCTGGCTAACAGATGGGGGCACAACCTGGCAACAATTGGGGGCACTACCTGGCAACAGAGGGGGCACTACCTGGCAAACAGATGGGGCACTACCTGGCACAGAGGGGGCACTACCTGGCAACAGAGGGGACATCTACCTGGCAACAGAGGGGGCATCTACCTGGCAACATAGGGGGTATCTACCTGGCTAACAGAGGGGGCATCTACCTGGCTAACAGATGGGGGCACTACCTGGCTAACAGATGGGGGCACTACCTGGCTAACAGATGGGGGCACTACCTGGCTAACAGATGGGGGCACTACCTGGCAACAGAGGGGACATCTACCTGGCAAACAGATGGGGCACTACCTGGCAAACAGATGGGGCACTACCTGGCAAAAAGATGGGGCACTTCCTGGCAAACATTTGGGGGCACCTACCTGGCTAACAGATGGGGGCACTACCTGGCAACAGAGGGGACATCTACCTGGCAAACAGATGGGGCACTACCTGGCAAACAGATGGGGCACTACCTGGCAAACAGATGGGGCACTACCTGGCAAACAGATGGGGGCACTACCTGGCTAACAATGGGGGCACCTACCTGGCTAACAAAGGGGGGCATCTACCTGGCTACAAATTTGGCTCTACCTGGCTACAGAGGGGGCATCTACTTGGCTACAAGGGGGCATCTACCGGCCTGTAAGGGGCACTACCTGGTTATGGGGGGCTACTACCTGGCTATAAGGGCATCTACCTGGCTTTCTTCCAAAGCCGTTATGCAGTTAGGTGGAGTGGGTGTGGCTTTTTTTGAAGGGGCGTGGCATACCAACAGGATGGGCGTGTCCATGCAAATTTTTGCCGCGGCGCCGCCCACTAAATTCTCCTGCTTTTTCATTTTCGAAAGTTGGCAACTATGCTCTCACCAGAGGCGGCAGAAGTCAACCTTGCCCAATTCCCAGCCAGTCACCCTGTGCGCAGGTGCGTCCACACCTGTCCCTTGCTTGGACAAGGGTTGGTAATTGAGAAAACATGCAGAACTGTGAAGGGTTATTTCTACGATATACTCAAACGACAGATGTGATAGGTAACACCTTCAATGCTGAGCTACAATGAAGTATGTTGTAGGTTGGTGACACATTTCACCTTGGGCTTGATCATAACGACCTATAGGATACAAGTCTCAGATGTGGGCCAGGACCCCAGGAATTTCACACACCAGGGTTTGGGAGTGTGGGCCGAGGACTATCATAGTGGACATTCCTAACATGCATAGAAATGACTGCGGTATCGTGAGTCATGACCATATATCACCGGCCTCTAGTACAGAGCAGATACACCGTACGTGGTAAGGTTATGTAACATAAACTACAACACATCAGATATTATACTTCCGGCTATTACCTTTTAGGACACCTATCTTACACCCCAAAGTTATTCCCATCTTCCCTTGAAAGGGACACTACCATCAATTTTTAAGTAATTTTTAATTAGGTGGTTGGGGTTTCTTTATCTAAATATATATATAGTATATATATATATATACACATAATATATATATAATATATATATATATATATATATAAATTTTTAATTTTATATATATATATAGTTACCCAAAACGGCAGTGATGATTGCTCGTCGGTTCTCTTCCAAGCCGGCTATGGCCTGAGAGGCGTAATTATTATCCAAAGCACCTGATAAGTGTGAAGAAACTCCCTCCCTAGTGCAGAAAAAAGATTACCCCATTTTCTTTTCGCGTATTGTACTTTTCATTGCCTTATGGTCTAGTCTAATCTTTTCTATCCCTGTCCAGAGAACAAAAGTACGATCATTATACGGCTAAGGCCTGAGAGGTGTAATTATTATCCACAGCACCTGATAAGTGTGAAGAAACTCCCTCCCCAGGGCAGAAAAAAAGATTACCCCATTTTCTTTTCACTTATTGTTCTTATCATTGCCATGTTGGTCTAGTCTAATCTTTTCTATCCCTATCCAGAGAACAAAAGAGCGATCATTATGCCATTACCTACTATTTGTAATGATACTACATGCAGATACGTAGCAGCTGCAGTAAAGTGAGATTAGTCTATCCTGCCATTCAGGAATTTTAACTCTCCGCAATCACAGCTAGAATGGACAATATTTTATATGTAATGTTTAATTGCCTAGGACTGCCGAAGTAAGAAAAATAAAAAAATAGATTTCTAGGAATATTGAGGGGACATATATAAAGACAGTCTAGGTCTAAATGGTGGGGAGAGCACCATTTAGGTGTGTGGAGATATGAAATTGCCTTTTGCACTCCATGAAGCATCTGCATATCACAAGGCATTATGGGAAAGGAGCTGAGGAGCTAGAGCACCCTCTATTGAATGTAACAAATTCTCAATTTACTTTTGACTCACTGAGTCTTTAGAAAGCAAAAGGGATATTAGCCATGGCAGCAAAACCCCGAAACAGCTGTATGCCAATGAGTGATGCTGACTTAGCTAATATCCCTTTTGCTTTCTAAAGATTCAGTGAGTTAAAAGCAAATTGAGGATTTGTTACATCCAATAGAACAAAATTTTATTATTAGCATAATACATTTTTCATTAGAAAATCAACTCCATAAATTGCACTGGTCTCTAAAGAGAAGAGGAGAAGCAACAATTAGGACATGTCAGGCCTTTTGGTTTCCCAAAAG
>JAODAL010071832.1:0-15370 GCA_025379985.1 Phyllomedusa bahiana
TGGGGGTTCTTTTTTTCTCCAACCCAGGGGGAAATTCTTTTGGGGCCCACCAGTGGAGTTGGTTCTTGGGGCTCACCAGTGGAAAGGATTCTTGGGGCCCACCAGTGGAGTTGATTCTTGGGGCCACCAGTGGAAAGGATTCTAGGGGCCCATCAGTGAAGTTGATTCTTGGGGCCACCAGTGGAGCTGATTTTTGGGGCCACCAGTGGAGCTGATTCTTGGGGCCCACCAGTGGAGTTGCTTCTTGGGGCCCACCAGTGGAGTTGATTCTCGGGGACCACCAGTGGTGTTGATTCTTGGGGCCCACCAGTCGAGAGGATTATTGTGGCCCACCACTGGAGTTGATGCTTGGGGCACACCAGTGGAGTTGATTCTTGTGGACCATCACTGGAGTTGATGCTTGGGGCCCACCAGTGGAGAAGAATATCAGCGGCCACTAGTGGAGTTGATTCTTGAAACCCACCAGTGAAGTGGATTCTTGGTGCCCAGTCTACAATTTCTGTACATGACTGTACATACTGCACATGACTCTTACTTTCTACCTCTCTTTCTTTGCCATTTTCTCTGAAAATTAGCTCTAATGTTGACATTCCCAGGGGCTCACAATGCCTAGGGGCCCACCATGCCCTGGCTCAATTACTTGTACACCCTTCTGCATTATATAAATAAGGCAGAAGGGTGTAACAAGATGGTGGTTCTATTACTTCCTGCCTATGGCAGAAAGTAATAGAGGCGTTAACACGGCGGCTATGGAAGCCTTCATTAGACTTCCAGCTGCCGTGGTCATCCTGCTCGTTGTGGGGGGTGGGGTGATCAAAGGAAGGAACTTTTCCTCACTCATTTAGATACCTTGCTCCTTCTCTCTCTAAATATATATTAGAAAAGGGAATATCTCTCCTTGGGGAGAGCACCATATAGGAGTGAGAAGTTTTGAGATTGCCTTTTTGCCCTCCACTAAGCATCTACATATCACAAGGCATTTTAGGAAAGTAGCTGAGAAGCTCAAGTGCCCTCTGTTGGATGTAACAAATCTTCAATTTGCTTCTGTCTCACTGAGTCATTAAAAGGCAAAAGGGATATTAGCCAAGCCAGTATCACTTATTCCCTTTCCTGAGCCACTCATTGCCTCCCACCCAGCCAGCCAGTATGCTCTGCTCTGCACTAATGAGGGGCAAAACCCAGAAACAGCTGTATACAGATGAGTGATACTTTGCTTGGCTAATATCCCTTTTGCTTTTTAAAGACTCAGCGAGTCAGAAGAAAATTGAGGATTTGTTACATCCAATAGAGGGCACTTGAGCTTCTCCTCTCCTTTCCCATAATGCCTTGTGATAAATATATATTAAAAACTTAATTAACTCAGAGTATTGGCTCTAAAAATGACCCGGTGTTAGTAGGCAGAGCTTAACTCAGCTCCGCTCTTCTCAGGACACTTGACTCCTCTGCTTATTCTTTATCTTGGCCCCCAGTCAATCTTTAGACTTAATTCAGTTTAAGCTACTAAATAGATATTTCTGGAGCAACAAATAGAGGCAGGAATCAATAGTCCCATTTGAAGCCATTATAGCGGGCTCCCGAGATGCCGCCATAATAGTATTGAGATGCTTACATTACTGCACGCTGCTTGTATACCGCACGTTTAGCCGGAGCGGTCTCAGGAGGCGCAGCCTGATCGCTGGTGTTATGTTCACAAAAGAGATCTCGTTTAGCTCAGAACACACAAGCGATTCAACAGATAACTGCGAGGCAACGCAACGCTCCAGCGGGAATCCAGCAGCGGGAACAGCAGACCCTTCCCTAATTAATCATCCTTTTATCTCTTCACTTACTAATTATTTATTAGTTGCTATTTGGGCATAAACAGCAGGAGATCGAGCCCTGCTTGAATTCTATACAGAGAAATCCTTTAATCCAGCATCTGATAGTCCGGGAATGGCTTCTAGCACAGAACCACAGTATAATGTGAAAAGCTTACAAGAGCAGTAGACATCGACTGAGAACGTCTCTAGGACAGACGCCTTTAATTCTAAGGCCGGGTCACCACGGCACAGTGCAAATACTGGTCGGTTTATCCGCCCGGTATTTGTACTGTTTTCGTGCCGTGCACACGGCCGTAGGGGGACGGCTTTTCTCCGCGGTTAGCGGACATGTTAATCTTAAATCTGAAAACCGGTTGGAAGAATGAACATTTTCTATGTTTTTCAGACCGCCGGGCGGAAAACCTGTGCTGTGGTGGCTACTGCGCTGGATTTCCATAGAGCCCCGTGTAAAAAGTTTTCACCCGGTTTGCAGGCGGTCTTCAAAACCGAAAACCGCTGAAAAACCGGATGGAAACCGGTGCCGTGGGGACAAGGCCTTAGGGTGTGTCCACATGGCGTGTTGGATCCGTTTCTGGATTTGTTTTTCATTACATGAAAAACGCACTGAAAACTGCATCCAAAAAACGTATCCAAAAACACATCTGCAAATGCCTTTTTGGATGCGTTTTTCAATGCGTTTTTTTCCAAATCACAGACATTCAAATTTTAATCCAATGCGTTTTTCGGATGTGAAAAGCGCATCCAAAACGTACCCAAAAGTGTGTTGCGTTTTTGGATCCGTTTTTCAGCCTCCAGAAGCGTGCTCCATTGTTTCCTGCGGGGATTTCACTTGCGTAAAACGCAAGTAGAATTGACCTGACAATTCTTAAAACGGATCCGAAAAACGCATAAAAAAAACACAGGTAAACATCGGCGATCACTCGTCTGAACGGTGATATACTGAAACTAATGTAAATCACACTGCTCATTGTTGGATGCGTTTTTTGGGTCTGTTTTGGGTCCGAAAAGTGGATCCAAAAACGGATCTGAAAAATGCTGTGTGAACATACCCTTAGGGTGCTTTCTCACGGAGATTTTTTGGTGCGTTTTTTGTGTGCAGAAATTAACATTAATTGTTGTGCCTTTCTGCGCAAAAAAAAATTGAAAAACGCTCCGTGTGAAAGCACCCTAAGGCCGTGTTCACACGGCTTATTCACGCCGGATTTGCGAGCTGGATTGCGCTCGCAATTCTGGCGTGAATAAGGGGCGGGTGCGGGGGCGCGGCCCACCGGCCCATAAAACAATGCATTATCTACGCGCGTCCGGGGCCCCTAAATAATGTGCATGTCAAATTTCTCCCCCGCGGCGGATTCGCCGATGGCGCGGAGCGACGGAATCCACTGTTCTCCCATGAGAGCAGTGGATTACCGTAATTACTCCCACGAATTGGCGCCGTACTGCAGCGCAAATCCGGCGCGCAGTACGGCGCCAATCTGTGGACAAATAAGCCGTGTGAACGGGACCTAAGGGTATGTTCAGACAGCGTGTTGGATCCGATTTTTGGATACGTTTATAGATGCGTGTTTGGATTCGTATTTCGGACACTAAACGGATCCAAACACAATGTGCAGTGTGATTACATTGCTTTCAATGTAAAACAGGCATCAGCGTTCAGACCAGTGATCACCGATGCGGGTTTACTTGCGTTTTTTGGATCCGTTCAAAGATTTGTCCTGTCAATTCTGGATCCGAAAGACGCAGCAGGAGCCCTATTTAAAACTATAGGGTGCGATCCTGCTGCAGCCAAAACACAGCCAAACACAAAGCTTTGTGTCAGATGTGTGTTGGATGCGTTTTGGATGCGATTGACGCAGCGCTTTTGGATGCCTTTTTGGACCCAACACGCCGTGTGAAAATACCTTTATATTATGGTACGTTCACACAGCTGATTTAGATGCTGAGTTTCCAGACAAGGTTTTGGACGAGGATTTGCAGAGCTGTTTCAGATGAGATTTTGGACAAGGTTTTCAACACTGCTTTCTTTCTGAAGCACCCATATAAAATCATAGCCAGGAGAAAAACCTCGGCGAAAAACACACCAAGGTTTTGGAAGAGGTTTTGAAGCTCTTCATTGATTCCTATGGGGAAAATAAGCCATGTGAACTTAACCTAAGGGCGTGTCCCCATGGTCTGGGTAAATATGTCCACACGGTCCGCATGTCTCACAACAGAACACATTTATAAAGTGCTGGGAGACACTTTCATACATAATGATGAATGCTGCACTAACTTACTGTGAAGTACGATTGTCGAGGCGGCGACACTTTTCACACGTCTTCCTTAGTGTCTGAGCCGTTTTGTTTTTTTCCTGTTTTTTTTTTGCTCCCCACCTTCCAAGAGTTATGACTAGTTTTTTTTTTTCTGCCAATGTAGCCAAATTAGGGCTTGTTTTATTTTATTTTTCGCGGAACAAGTTGTATTTGTGAATGGTGCATTAAATTGCACCATAAAATGAATTGGGGTGTCCCACCAAAAAATCATTAGTACTGTGGAAATGGAAAAAAAAACCTCATTTGCGCAATGTTTTTTTAGGGGGAGAGGTTTACAGGATTCATCAAGCGAAATATATGACAAGTTCTCTATATTCTATGGGTCAATACAATTCCGGCGATACCAGATTCATCTAGTTTTTGTTATGTTTTGGTACTTGTCAAAAATTTTAAATTTTCAAAAACAAATGTCTCAGCATCGCCATTTTCTGAGACCAATACCTTTTTTATGTTACGTTTGATAGAAACATTTTATGGTTAATTTTTTGTGGGGTGGAGTTTTTATTGCTACCAACTCGGAGTCTGAACAGGAAGTGGGAGCCTGAAACAGTAGAACTGTCCATAGCCTGAAGAGGAAGTGGAAGCCTAAAGCTGAAGAGCTGCCAATAGCCTGAACAGGAAGAGGGAGCATGAAGCTGTAGAACCAACCACAGCCTGAACAGGAAGTGGGAGCCTAAAACTGTAGAACCACCCACAGCCTGAAAATGAAGAGGAAACCTGAAGCTGTAGAGTCTCTCATAGCCTGAACAGGAAGTAGGAACCTGAAGCTGTAGAACCACCCACAGCCGAAAAGGGGTGGGGGGCTGAAGTTGTAGTCGTCCAAACCGAACTGAAAGGGAGTCCCGAAACTTTTAAAACACCATAGCTTGAACAGGAAATTGGATCCTGAAGCTGTAGAACTGCCCACAGCCTTAACAGGAATTGGGGGCCTGAAGCTGTAGAACCGCCCACAGCCTAAACAGGAATTGGGGGCCTGAAGCTGTGAACCGCCCACAGCCTGAACAGGAAAATGGGAGCCTGAAGCTGTAGAACCGCCCAAAAGCCTGAACGGGAGTGGGAGCCTGAAGCTGTAGAACCACCCACAGCCTGAACAGGGAAATGGGAGCCTGAAATAGGCTTTGTAGAACAGGCTCTGTAAACCAGTCAGATGGGAAAACCCCTTTAAGTTATTAATATCTCTCTATCCTTTTTCCATAGACCTGTTGTGCAAGGAACTGTAACACAGCTCCATTCATTCTGAATAGTGTACAGGTCTCATCAGTCATGTCAAGATGATAAAATCAGGTGTGTGGAAATTTCTTTGTTCCACTCTTACCAATTAAATGCCTCCTCCCAATATATTATATTATTATTGCTGCCGACAGCCGGAGCTCGAGAAATATGACCCACTCTTCCATTTGGGACATGAATCTGCCTTAATCACAGTAAATTACATTCCAATATAACTTTTTATCCACATGACTATTCTATCACTACAAAGATTTGGGTTTAAATTTGGGGGTAGCTAAGAGACAAGTTATAATTTGCATGTACGTATGAAGCATTAGCTGATATGGGCACATTCCCAAACTCTCCTCTGTATCATCTGGGGGGAGGGGGAAGGCCTTGAATCTCTAGCCGACACTGCATCTGTCTCAAGGAAAGCTGTGTGAGAGATATCTGATAGTTCGATAAGGAAGTATAGCAGTAAAAGCAGTTTAAACAAACTATTTGATGAGCTTAATAAGAATGTAATGATGAAACAGACTATTGATGTTTTTTTTCCTTAAATTATCAACTTGACAGTCAGACCCCCTAAATATCAGCAGGTGGGGGGCATATTTAGTAGACCTCTATTAGAGAAATCTGTGTTCGTAGAGGAAGATCCTTTTTTCAGGATCCTTATGTCTTGATGGAGAGTGGTTATAAAGAGCATCTCTCGATATGGAGGACCTGTCCTGTCCTGCATTACATTGATTTGAATGGACACTGTGTAATGCTTCATTTCTCCTGGGATGGCGCTAGTGGGACATTGTGTCCCCACAGAGGACAAGTGATCCCTGGAGGTTCCAACTAAGAGAAACCTCATGATCATCTTATCGTCAAGAGATCCTTCTAATCAGTAGAGATTGTCCAGAGTGGAGAACCCCTTTAACTATGCAGTACATGCATGGGGGGGAATCAGTCATCTGTAGAGTACTGTAACAATTTGTAACTGGACAGTGGTCCTGATCCCAATCCGCTTGGTTGGGTTGCTCTGGGTTATTATGGTTGTAAGTTTGCAACAATGGAGCAGGACAAAAGTGTACCCTTCCCCTTGGCAGATTTGGCCTCTGTATGTGGATGACCTCTCGCACTTTACTATCTTTACTTGTCCATTCACCATGATTTTTATTCTACCTCTAGTGTTACATGTTATTATAGGACTTATGCCAACAGATCGATGGAATTCTCCTTTAATTGTATTTCGAGCATCTTCAACCTCAGGGTCAGCTAATGGCTTTATAATTAGCATCAAGAGAAACCTTAAAAGCTGATTACTAGAGCATCCTGCAGTAGGTAATAGCGAGGCACATGTGCTCCGAGGCCGCCGACCGGTTTAACCCACAGGAAGCCTCATTGATTGCAGCACATAAGATTCTGCTAGCGAGGGAATATGAGGAAATTGCATGTATGGGATGGAATCGGCCATCCATATTGGACTGTAACAATATATTACTGGATGGTGGTCCTGATCCCATTCTCCTTGGTTGGGCTGTTGTATAGAAATAAAGATCATTATTATTATTCCGCCATATTTTAGGCTATGTTCACACGGCTTATTTTGGGACGTATCTCGCGCAGTATGGCGTGAAATACGGGGTGAGATACGTCCCAGTCATTACGATAATCCACAGTTCTCATAGAGAACTATGGATTACGTCTCCTCTCCCTGCTCGGACAATACGCCGCGCGGAGGGAGAAGTGACATGTCAATTATTCACGGCGTATCCGCGCCGTGGATAATGCATGTCTATGGGGCCGGCGGGCTGCCGCCCTCCCCGCCCCTGTACACACGCCGTAATTGTAATTGAAATACGTCCCGCAATTAAGCCGTGTTAACATAGCCCTAGCGTTAAGAAACGCGTTTCAAACATTTCTGTGTTGGATCCGTGTCCAAAACCCCAAAGAGATGAAGGGGTCTTGTTTTTGGACAGTAAATCTGGCAGGAAAAAACAACCTAAAATCCGAAAATTTAAAAACAAATACTCGACAAACAACAACGCCGTTTTAGGCAATGTCTACACTGCAGATGTTAAAGTGCCATTGAAAATCCGACGGCATTTTAACCCCTTCCTGACGTACGGTCATAATAATATGGCTCTAAGTTTTTGCCCTCCCCGCCTTCCCAGAGCCATAACTTTTTTATTCTTCCACCTACATAGACATTTGAGGGCTTTTATTTTGTGGGACAAGATGTGCTTTCTAATAGTGTTATTTTTATTACCATAGAATATACTGGGAAACCCCCCAAAAATTCTAAGTGTTGCAAAATGTGAAAAAAAAAAACGTACTTGCGCCATGTTTGCGGGGGGGTTTGCTTTTACGGCGTTCAATCTTCGGTAAAAATGATGTGTTCTCTGTATTCTACAGGTTGATACGAATCCAGTAATACTAAACCTGTACAGTTTCCATTATGTTTTGGTACCGTAAAAAAATTCCAAACATTTTCTATTTTTGAAATTTGCATTGCAGCGCCATTTTGTGCAACCAATAACTTTTTGTATTAACACCTACAGACGTCAGTGAGGGGGCATTTTTTGCGGGCTGAAGTTCACTTTTTATTGCTTGCTGTTTGTATTGAATGCGACTTTTTTTATCAACTTTATTCCAATTTTTTTTATAAACTTTATTCCAATTTTTAGGGGATGTGAAATTACAAAAAAAAACAGATCAGACTTTTTCAGACGCGGCGATACCAAATATGTGTAACTTTTTTATTATTTTTTATTTGTAAAATGGTAAAAGGGGGGGTGATTTGAACTTTTATCATTTTTTAATTTTTTTACACTTTAAAAATTTTTATTTATTTGCTGTATTTTTAAAGCCCCCCTTGGGTGTTTCACCCTAGAGGGCAATATTTACCAGTCTATGCTTTGTACGAAAATGCGTAGGGGAAAACCAATATGGGGATTCCCTACTTCCTCCCGGGGGAAATTGAAACATGCAGCGAGGGAAAACCTTCACAAGGCTTCCAGCTCCATTTCACAATCAGGACCACAATCCGGTGATGTCCTGATCGCAGTGAGGAATGTTACGCGGCACCGTTTCTCATTCAATTAGATGTCACGGAGAAAACAGGCGGGGGGGGAGGGGGCGCGCTGAAAGGGCGGCGGGTGATAGCTGCAATTAGCCGCAAACACCCAGCAGCTATGTAGCGGGATCGCAGGACACAACAAAGCCCCTTACTGGCATCAAGATGTATCCATACGTCCAATGTCGGTAAGGGGTCAACATCGCTGCAAAAAACCACGGTCGGTTTTCGGATTTCAGGTTTCCAAGTACATTGAATGTATTGCGGAGTCCACGAAGATAGAACATGTTCTATTTTCCCAAACAAAATGGGCAGTTGGAAATCCCAAGTAGAAAAAAAAATTTCTGTGTAGACTACAGCACGGATTTTCTATTGCAGGCTATGGGGCTCTGGTTACAGATGGTTTTTCAGCAGATTTCGAATACTGAATCCACCCAAAATCCGACTGGAAATCAGCGCTGTGTAGACATGGCATTAGATTCGAAAAAACGATATTTTGACATGGTGGTGGGTTGAAACCCGGGGCAATTGTGGTGCCTCATTTTCCGGGGGCCCCGGACAAGGATTTTGGTCTCGGAAGTGGGGGCTAATGGCGCCCCCTCCCTCCCAAAAAATGACGTCCCCCATCCCAAAAAAGGGACTAATTCCTTTCGCCCCTTGCACTAATTCCTGTCCCCCTTGCACCAGTTCCACTCTCCCCTTTGCCACCAGTTCACTCCCCCCCTCTGCCCCCAGTTCCATTTCTCCCTCTGCCCCAGTTCCTCTCTCCCCTCTGCACCAGTTCTTTTTCCCCCCTTTTTGCCCAGTTTTCTTTCTCCCCTTTCCACCAGTTCCTTCCCCCCTCTGCACCATTTCCCATCTCCCCCTTGCCCCATTCCACCTCCCCTCTGCCCCATTTTCCCTCTCCCCTCTGACCAGTTCCTTTCCCCCCTGAAACCGTTCCTTTTCCCCCCTCTGCCCCCAGTTCCCCTCTCTCCCCCTCTCACCATTCCTCTCTCCCCTCTTCACCATTTCTCTCCCCCTTGCACCGTTCCTTCTCCCCTCTGCACCAGTTCCATTTCCCCCCTCTGCACCATTTCCTCTCTCCCCTCTGCACCAGTTCCTCTCTCCCTTTGCCCCAGTTCCACTCTCCCTCTGCCCCCATTTCCTCTCTCCCCTCTCACCAGTTCCTCTCCCCCTTTGCACATTCCCCTTCCCCATTCCCCCCATTCCACTCCCCCCCTTTGCACCAGTTTTCCCCTCTCCCCTCTGCACCATTCTTCTCCCCCCCTCTGCACCAGTTCCTTCCCCCCTTTGCACCTTTTTCCCCTCCCCCCCTTTGCACCATTTCCCCACTCTCCCCTCTGCACCAGTTCCTCTCTCCCTTGCACCAGTTCCCTCTCCCTTTGCACCATTCCACTCTCCCCTTTGCACCAGTTACTCTCCCCTTTGCACCAGTTCTCTCTGACTAACCCGCTTACCCCATTGCCCTCCCGAAAGGAGAACATGCGGAATCCAACATGCAGGAAACAGTCCAGAGGGGCACTAGCTGCGCGGGGGCCTGTGGTCAGTGCTCCGCAAAGATGGCGCCCCGGGAGCAGGGAAGGGGGGGGGGGGGGGGGCCGGAGAAACAGCCGCTGGTAAGATGAGCGCGCCCCTTGTGCAGCCCGGCAGCCCGCTTCAATGTCAATCAGTCGTGCTGTCAAAACCCCGGGGCACCGGGCAACCGGGGGTGAATAGACGCACTCTAAAGTTTATGCACGCGGGGCACCCCCCCTGGTGGGGAAGGGGGCCCTGGAAAACGCCCACCTCTACATACCCATCGTCCCGGCCCTGACTGTACGTATGTATTTGCTGACTCTTGTTACTTGACCGAGGTCCTGGTCTTCATTAGTAGGATGAGTTTGTTGATGTCCACACAGGAAACAGCTGGTCCTTGGAAAATGATGAGTCAGTAAATTCATCAGGTGACATCACGTTCAGCTTGTTTACTCCACAATGAGATCCTCCGACGTTAACCGTGCACCCCTCCAGTAGTGAGTTACACGTCGCAGGACGAGGAGCCGGAATGCAGTTGCTTTCCCGCATGAATAGATGCCTTTTGGGTGCGAGATAAGTGCAGACATGTGGAGCACACGTTGGGAGCCTGGTTTCAATTATCCTGCGCATTACGTCCATTGGGTTTCTATTACAGTGCGCGGCCAAGAACGTTCTAGCTGGAAGTGATTGGAAAATTGCACGGCTCTACCTAAGCTGCTTGGCTTCTAAAAAAAATTGTGCAAAGGGGCCCGTCCCCCCGATAGTGGTCCCCCATAAACCCCCCATTGATCATGCCCCCCTTTCTTCAAGGCAAGATAAGTAGCACAACCCTTAAAGGGGTTTTGCCATATTCTTTCATACTCCCCATCCCGCCTTTAGCTTGTTGCTCAAAGGGGGGTGTGTGATTTTTTTGAATTGCAATCAGTGACTCAAGGAAAGACATCACCGGTTCCTTTCCTCTCTCTAGTCAAAGAAAGGGCTTTTATGTTGAGCATTTGGTACTGAAGGTAAAGCTTTTTTCCTCCAGGCACAAGGTCCCAGTTCCCAAAACCCGGGAACCAAATCTGTGGATTTTATTTCTCTTTATCAATGACCGACCTCTTAGTTTCTTTTTTTTATTTTATTTGCACGTTTGAAATAATTCAAGGGGCACAAAGGGGGGGAAGTAGAATGACAGCACCTGGGGATGAACACTCATAGTCGAGAGGAGAAAAGGATGTCTGACATGTGCGACCAGGATGAGGAGTCTCAGCCTGGTCGTACCCCCGGGGAGCTGCAAACAATGGGGTCACAAAAGGGAGCTAAGACAAAAAATGCAAACTTTTAATAATAATGAAAAGGTAAAATGTTTTTTTTTAATTTGTAAACTTCATCACGTCAATTTTACTTTTTGCAAACCCCTTTTAACCTCAGCGGGGGGTAGCTATAGGGGGTGGAGGTACATTGGGGGGCCCAAAAGCCCCTTCCACATAAGAAGACACCAGTAATATAGATAACACATAATAGATAGTGGGCCCAATTTCACTTTTTGCATTGGGGTCCAGGAGCTTCAAGTTACACCACTGAACCTCAGCCAAGCTCTCCCCTGTAAATCGGCAACATTATCAAGCAATGGAGGATTCCCAGTATTTGGTTTGGGTCTTATGAAGCACTGTCATTTAGACACGACTCCTTTTCAACATTTACCACTGGCATTTTCCCTTCCGCAAGCAGCAAATCCATTTAACCCTTTCTGAAGTGAATATATACCCTCATGCATTAAGGGGTAGAAGCAGGCCACAAAACCCAAATCCCTCCCTAGGTGGTGGGGGGCCGATGATTATTATACCAACACCCCCGGTTTTAAAAGCGAGAAATTGGGGTTTACTCCGATTCCCCGTGTTTTACCCTTAAGACCCTGGCGACCACCACGGCATCTAATAGAATGAAACGGGGTTTTAAAACCCATTCCTCCCTCCAATCCCCACCACTGCAACAAGATCGCAGGGTGCCTAATGGTTACCATGGCTGCTGAAAGTCTACTGAAGACTTCCATAGCCGCCGCCATATTAACACTTAAAGGGTTTTTGCCACAAAGTAAAATTGACATGGGAAGCTTGAAAATTTAAAAATAAACATTTTCAACATTCCTCATTACAAAAAATTCTGCACCACATTTGTTTTAGCTTCTCCCTTAGTGATCCATAGTGTACAGCTTGTCTCCAGGGGTTACAACACATGCTCAGACATCAGCGCTCCTCTCAAGCAGCTACTGTCAGTCTATTCCCTGCTTAGTAATCACACACACTCACTGCTGAGCGAGTGTTCAACACCAGGTCCAGTTATTTTACTCCCATCCTCTGTACTCCTTAGTAATCACACACACTCACTGCTGAGCGAGTGTTCAACCCCAGGTGCTGTCATTCTACTCCTGTCCTCTGTACTCCTTAGTAATCACACACACTCACTGCTGAGTGAGTGTTCAACCCCAGGTGCTGTCATTCTACTCCTGTCCTCTGTACTCCTTAGTAATCACACACACTCACTGCTGAGCGAGTGTTCAAACCCAGGTGCTGTCATTTTACTGCCATCCTCTGTACTCCTTAGTAATCACACACACTCACTGCTGAGCGAGTGTTCAACCCCAGGTGCTGTCATTCTACTCCTGTCCTCTGTACTCCTTAGTAATCACACACACTCACTGCTGAGTAAGTGTTCAAACCCAGGTCCTGTCATTCTACTCTCATCCTCTGTACTCCTTAGTAATCACACACACTCACTGCTGAATGAGTGTCCAACCCCTGGTGCTGTCATTCTACTCCTGTCCTCTGTACTCCTTAGTAATCACACAAACTCACTGCTGAGCGAGTGCTGAACCCGAGATGCTGTCATTATACTCCTGTCCTCTGTACTCCTTAGTAATCACACACACTCACTGCTGAACAAGTGTCCAACCCCAGGTGCTGTCATTATACTCCCGTCCTCTGTACTCCTTTGTAATTAGTTAAACAGTGCAAATAAATAAATAAAAAGAAAACTCAATCAGGTCTGTGCATTGAGACAAAAAGAAATCCCTACTGGGCTTCTGCAGAGATTTGAGCCTAGAACCCCTTTGCTTATAGGCAGAAGTATTAACTGCTCAGCTTCATTGTAGCTACTCACAGCTCTTTACATAAACAAACCTTTGTTTGACTAGAGTGAGCTCACTTTGTGGGAAGGCATGGTGACGTCAAGCCTGTTGGATCAAATGAATTCCTTCTTCGAGCCCCTGGAACTAAGACATCTATATCTGAAAAAACTTTGGTTTTCTTCCTTCAAACCAAGGACTTGTAACTGGACTTGAACAAGTTTCTATTACGATCAAGCTATTGCCGATATATTGGCTGATTTCTTTAGACTTTCCCATGATGTTACACACAGAAGCAGTGTGTTTCTGGTGTGTTTTGAAATACATACACAGGTGTGTATCTAATTAACTCAGATGTTGCCAATAAATCAGAAGCTTCCAAAGACCTGACATCATCATATATTGTTTAAAGGCAGAGTAATCCTAGTGTACGGAAATGTATGACTTTGCAGAAAGTATAAATAATTTTGGTTCCTAATTGACCGAAAACTGGGAAGCTTTATTCTGATTTCATGTCAGAGAGTGAGAAAAACCTGCAGATGGGGCTTTTTATATAGTGGATGGAAACTTCTGGTTTCAACTGTATCTATCTCATATCTATCTATCTATCTATCTATCTATCTATCTATCTTTTCTTCTATCTCACATCTATCTATTCATCCATGTTATTATCTATTAATCCATTCATGCATCTATCTTTTTATCTGTTCACCATCCATCTATCTCATATCTATCTATCTATCTATCTATCTATCTATCTATCTATCTATCTATCTATCTATCTACCTATCATATCTATCCATCTATCTATCTATCTCATTCTCTATCTATCTATCTATCTCATATCTATCTATCTATCTATCTATCTATCTATCTCATATCTATCTATCTATCTATCTATCTATCTATCCCATATCTATCTATCTATCTCATATCTATCTATCTCATATCTATCCCATATCTATCTATCTATCTCACATCTATCTATCTATCCCATATCTATCTATCTATCTAGAAACATATAACCAAAAAAAGGAACTGCGGCGCACGTATATAAAAGGGGATGCCACCTTTTAAGGGTTTTTACTCCATATGTCTTTATTATGAGATTATATATCTCCTTCTACTCTCTGGCATCCCCTTTTATATATGTGCGCCGCAGTTCCTTTTTTTGGTTATATGTTTCTAATTATACCACGCTAGTTTTCTACACGTGGAACCCAGGACGCCAGGCAGCCGTATGTTATCATCTCCGTACGGAGCTATTAGGCTATTACGAGAGTTGTGCCTCGGACCCTATTGCACAACTCTCAGAGGTGAGCAGACTGTATTTCGCACGGAATTAATATCCTAAATGTATTTCACTATTGTGCGCCTGTTTGTTTCACTTTTTTTCTTTTATATCTATCTATCTATCTCATATCTATCTATCTATCTATCTATCTATCTATCTATCTATCTATCTATCCCATATCTATCTATCTATCTATCTCATATCTATCTATCTCATATCTATCTATCTCATATATATCTATCTCATATCTATCTATCTATCTCATATCTATCTATCTATCTCATATCTATCTATCTATCTATCCCATATCTATCTCATATCTATCTATCTATCTATCTATCTATCTATCTATCTATCTATCCCATATCTATCTATCCCATATCTATCTATCTATCTATCTATCTATCTCATATCTATCTATCTATCTATCTATCCCATATCTATCTATCCCATATCTATCTATCTATCTATCTATCTATCTATCTATCTATCTCATATCTATCTATCTATCTATCTATCTATCTATCTAATATCTATCTCATATCTATCTATCTATCTCATATCTATCTATCTATCTATCTATCTATCTCATATCTATCTCATATCTATCTATCTCATATCTATCTATCTCATATCTATCTATCTATCTATCTATCTATCTATCTATCCCATATCTATCTATCTCATATCTCTCTCTCATATCTATCTATCCCATGTCTATCTATCTATCTATCTATCTATCTATCTATATATCTATCTCATATCTATCTCTATCTATCTATCTACCTCTCATATCTATCTATCTACCCATCCATCTATCTATCTATCTATCTATCTATCTATCTATCTATCTATCTATCTATCTATCTATCTATCTATCTATCTATCTATCCATCCCCATAGAGGACCAAAGCATTCAGGCAATACTTGCTAGAGGTTAGCTGAGTATATGTGATGCTAAGCTTTCGAGAGTACATCAAATATACTCGGCCTCTAGAAGGCATCGCCTGAATTCTTTGCTCTTCTATTGCTTTCTATTTGTTTTTTCAC
>JAODAL010071833.1:0-15368 GCA_025379985.1 Phyllomedusa bahiana
TTCCCTTTTTATAGGGGCACACGGGGTTTAATATGGGGGACATGATGGGGTTACTCATAGTTGAAACCCTCCCGGTTTTTGGCGGTCACCCCCGCAATGGGGGCCGTGTCCCGCCCCCGCTTGGGTGGTTTTAACCTCCCGCCTCTTTAGAGAAGCGGGTTATCTGGACAGAGGCATCGGGCAGCGTCAAGAGACCTCCCTCACCTCTCTTTGCCCGCCCCCGCAATCTTCCTACTTCAGAGGAAGGGGGAGAGCTTGCAGGGAAGGGGGGGGGTTTAGCGGGACCCCGAAGCCGCCCCCTTTTTCCCAAGTTTAAGAACAGGATGCCCGCAGGACAGTGAGGCAGGGATGGCTGTGTGTTTTGGGGGGGGGGTGGCTGATTGCCTGTGAGCGGAGGGGTGTGTGTGCGTGACTGATTGCTTTGTGAGGGGAGGAGTGTGAAGTGGGTTTTTTTATTTTTTTGTTACAGCTAAGGAAACCCCTTGGTAGGGGGGCATCTGCCGGGAAAAAGGGGGGCCTCGCCGGCCAGGGGGGCCCATCTGCCGGAAAAAAGGGGGCATTTTTACCTGGATAAAGGGGGCATTCCTGGCTCATGGGGGGCATCTCCTGGTAAAGGGGGGCCCCAATCCTTTTTTCCATGGGGCATCTGCCTGCTCATGGGGCTTCCCCTGGATAAAGTGCATTGCCCTGGCTTGGGGCACTGTGAAAAAGGGGCATCTATGGAAAAATGGGGGACTCCTTATTGGGGAACTACCTGGCTATTGGGACACTCCCTGGCTTTTGGAAGCACTACCTGGCAATTGAGGCATCCGGCTAATGGAGGCCTATCGGGCTAATGGAGGCACTCCCTGGGAAGGGCACACCTGGCTGAAAGGGGGACTACTACGAAGGGCACTTTTTGGGCTATTGGGGAAACTACCGGCTAGAAGGGGGCATTAACCGGCTACAGAGACTATACCGGTTACGGGGGTTAAATGGGCCCACCGAATCCCCTTATTGGGGCACATTTTGGTGGTATCCCCAGCTCCCCTTGATGCTGAATAGACCCCCCAACAGCCCAGGAAAGGGGTGCCCCCAAACCTAATTTAGCTTTTTCCCAAGCCTTAAAACAGTTGGTGGAGTAGAGTGTGGCTTTTTCGAAGGGGGCTGGTTTCATCAAGTGGGGTGGAATTCAAATTTTGGCACGCCCCCGCCCCTTTAAATCTCCTGCTTTTTTACTTACAAAAGTTGGCATGTATAGGTTAACTGCTATTAATGTGAAGCACATGGAGTTATTGAAACTAAATTAATATCCCCAAATGCCTGACATTAATAGGCATAGTAACTAAAGGAAGGTATCTATATGTTTCTCTTTACTGTAGCATCCTCTCCTCCATGTGACAGACATCTTCTATAGGAGTCGGACACAATGAATCCTGGCCACTGACATATCTGCAGGGTAGATGCTAATCCTAGTGGGCTAAAGGACCTCTGATCCATTTTTTTTTTATTACATTTTTTTATTAAATTTTTGAAGTATTTTAGAAATTTGGAAAATACTTTTGAAGTAGTATTTTAGTATTTGTTATTTAAAAAAACTTCGGGATTAAAATATTTAGTATTTGTATTTAAAATACTTCAGTCATAAGTATTTTGTATTTAAAATACTTTCCCAAAGTATTTTCCTGAACACTGCCTGTTTGATGTCTTCTGATAGGCTGCCTGCACTGGTTGCTATAGCTGCAGACCTGGTGTCCTCAGCAGCTCATCACTGCAGGCCAGTAGTAGCTAATAGTAGTTGAAGCCAGTAAATAGGCCCCTGGACTCAAAAATGAAACCAAGAAAATAGGGCTGAGGAAAGATGAACCAATGTAGTGAGACAACCCCTTTACGGAGCTATGTAGTAGGATTGCTCTTTGCTGCTGCCGATTGCCATGAAAATGGGTGTGCGGCACCGTTTCTCATTAACTTAGATGCCACAATCACTGTGACGTCCATGGGTTTAAACAGCAGGGCCAGCTCCGTTCCCTGTTGTTATCGGTTGTGTAGGGCAGGAAGTAATAGAAACTTTAACATGGCGGCTATGGAAGCCTTCCAGCTGGTAACTGATCAGCACCCAGCCAACTCATCCATCTAGACACTGCAGTGTTTAAATGGTTGAACAGCAGTCAGCAGAGCCAGCTCAACTCTCTGCTGTTAGTATCAGGTGTCAACTGTAACAATCAGCTGGCATCCGCCATCTATGGAGTGGAATATGTTAGCCTGCTTCTTAGCGACAATAAGACCAGGGCCGAGATGACCTAGGGTGCAAGGAGGCATGGAGTCAGCTAAATTTTCCATTAGGGAGGGCACTATTTGCCTAAGGCGACAGAATACCTTGTCCTAGTCCTGAATAGCACATACCCATAAGTCCATTGTCGGTTGGGGATTTAAATATAGATTTTGCTCAAAATCCATCTTGTATTCCTTTGTTTTTCTTTTAAAAGACTTTTGATATTAAAAAAATGAGGAATTATGAAAGGAGTCATAAATCGGTCTATATTCATTTCTTTAACATAAATTTAGATATACAGGCAGTCCCCGGGTTATGAATGGGATAGGGACTGTAGGTTTGTTCTTAAGTTGAATTTATATGTAAGTCAGAACAGGTATATTTATTAAATGTAACTCCAGCACAAAAGTTTTTTTTTTAGCTTTAGATAGTACAGGGAAGTTTGTTTTGCTGTCTGTGCCCTTGTTAAGAATATTTCACCTTATGTGCTGCTGTGGCGTGCTGGAACTTGTCATTCTACAGTTACAATCTACTGTTGAACATGGAACTATAGGTGCCAGCATGCCCCATAAGTCTCAGTTTGTAACTAGGGGACAGATGTAAGTCGGAACGGTGGACTGCCTGTATTTAGTTTATGACAGACCTGCAGGACAGTGGGGTCTGAACTTACTGGAAAACGTCCCGGATCACCCATGTGGTGCCACTCATTTAGGGACAAGGTTTACATCGATCCTGCCTCACTGCTGGCCGCCAGAAATACCAGGCCGCCATATGTTGTGCAGGCCTGGTCTGTGATACCTGACGACGTCGTAACTAGAGATGGGCGAATTGATTCTAACGAAGTGGAATTCGTTTAGAATTTCAGGAAAAAATTCGGTTTTTAGGAACGAAGTCGAACTTTGGGGTACTTTCGGTGAACAAGTGTTTCTTTTGATTGATAAAATGGCTGCGAGCACATGGCGTTACATGGGGCAAAGAACTCTGGGAGGAAGAAGGGCACAGCCTGCATGACATGTGCAGAGATGAAGCCAGTCAGAGACCGGCGGGATTCTTTTGACGTCACCCGCACTATATAATTCCGGGCGCGACGCTGGAGCTCAACACTCCTCTCACTGTACTGAGTAGGGAAGGTGCTGCCGCGGCTGCTAATGATGTCTCTTACTAAAGAACAAATTTTTATACAGCGATTTTTGGGGGGTGTCTCAGCTTGTCTCAGAGACTGCTTCTCTTAACGTTCTATTTCTGATTTTGTGGGTATTGGATCTGAAGTCCGTGTGCATTTCCCGTGCAGCTGCATATACATTTTAATGTTATATCTGCTCACAGCACAATGAATATCCAAGGGTGATCTAAGCCTGTTTCCTGTTGTATTCATTTAAAGAACAGCGTTTTACAATACAAATACCAATTCATTTTTGGCTGCTCAATTTAAGCGCAATTTACATCCAGGGTTAATTAAGCGATGTTTCTGCGCTGTGGTGACTAAAAGAAACCGTTTATTTCACCGCCCCAAAAAAAACATTTTTTTCCCGTAGCCTAATTCACAACGAAGGTTAATTACAAGTTTTCCTCTTGTTGTTTTAGCGTAAAATACACGCCATTGTAACATGCTACAAAGCTGGTAGTTTTTGGCTGCTCAATTCTTTTGCGCAATTTACATCCAAGGGTTAACTAAGTATTTTTCTGCAGTTGTACTCAGTAAAAGAAACTTTGTTTTTAAAACCCCCACAGAAAAAATTCTGTAGCTAATTCAAATTTTCCCAAGGGGAATTAACCTGTTTGTCTTTTTTATTCATAAAATTACACTGAGTTTTTAAAAAGGGTAAAAACCCGGAGGACCGAATATGGGTATATGAAGAATCTGTGGGCAGAAAGAAGCGTGGCCAGGAGCTAACGTTGCACCACGGCCTAAGTCAACAATGCCGCGTCACCCTCCGATGGCCGGGAGAAACGTGGCTCAATGTGGTGGTCCATCCTGCCGCTGCAGCAACAGCAGCAGCAGCGCCGTTGGCACGCATGCCATTGCAGCCATCAAGGCTCCACCACCCCTGCAGAAGGGAGCTGTTTCTCCCGGTCCAGATGCTCCTGCTCCTCGATACTCATGGCGCCAGCAGTCGTTCGGCGAGGCGATTGCAAAGAGGACAACCCGTATGCGTCCAACCATCCTAAGGTGCAGCAGCTGACCGTGCTCCTCGTCCAAGTTGTTGGTACTGCAGTCCCCCTTTCCAAATGGTGGACTCTGCACCGTTCAGGAGAACTAAGGCTTGTGCCGAGCCCCAAAATTTGGGAAAATTCCAAGCCGTAATTTCTTTTCCAAAAAGGCGTACCAGCACTTCATAAATATGTAGAACAGAAGGTGGGCCAGTCCCCTTTAGCTTATCGGTTTTTTCCAAAGGTGAACGGCAGCGCGACGTCTGGAGCTGTAACTATGGTCAGGGCCAATAAATGTCCTTTACGGCCCACTGGGTGAATGTGCTTTCCTCCCAGGCACAAACCCAACAACTTGGGCAGGAACAACGCTTTCTCCACCACGTTGTCAAACTGCGGATCCTGCGCCAATGTCCACCTCCTCCTCCACCACCACCACCATCTCAGCCTCCACAAGTACTGCTCCATCATACCACATGTGTAGGGCACAGCGGTGTCACGCAGTTCTACACCTGGCTTGCCTCGGCGAACGACGTCACACAGGGAGGAAACTGCTCCGCGTCATGCAGCAAGAAATCGATGTGTGACTTTCTCCGCGCCAACTGCAAATCGGAACCATGGTGATGGACAATGGGAGTAACATGGTGTCCACGCTGCATCGAGGAGGGATGGTCCATGCGCCCTGCATGGCGCATGTGTTCAATCTGGTTGTGAAAAGGTTCCTGAAGTCTTCCACCGATCTTCAGAAGATTCTGAAAATGGCCAGGAAACTGTGCATGCACTTCATCCATTCCTACAAAGCCAGGAACACCCTCCTCGAGTTGCAGCGGCAGAAACGGCCTCCCCCAACACACTCTGATATCTATGTTTCCACCCGTTGGAATTCCAGCCTGCACAATTGGACCGACTGTATGAACAGAGAAAGGCCAGTTTAAAGATTTTTTGTGATCCAGGTGGACAGGAGTACTCCCCTGTGTAACTTTGATGTCAGCCAGTGGCAGCTCATGCATGACACCTGCCGTTTGTTGAGGCCATCAAGGAGGCCACGTTATTTGTCAGTCACCAGGACTAAGGGATGAATAACGTCATTACACTGCTTCAAGTCCTGGAACAGATGCTGAAAAAAATGTCTGGGCAGGGGACTGGAGACGTGGCGACTACATCTTCGGCCACATGAGTCCGGTGGTGACTGAAATGGAGGAGGAGGGGGAGGACATTGGAGCAGAAGCATTGTCTGGTGAAATGAGTGGATTTTCCACCCAGGTGACAAGAGAGGAGGAGCAGGAGCTGCTGGAGGAGGTAGATGGAGATGAGGAAGATGAGGCAGATGACCCGCAAGCACCGTGGCAGTATACAGTGGAGATGGAGGCAAGGAGCCCCTCGGAGTCACCTGTGCAGATGGCCCGCAGCATGCTGATTTGCCTGGCTAGTGACAGCCAAAAAGTCAGCATCCGGCAGAGGGATGACTTCTGGCTCTACACCCTATTGGACCCTCGCTACCGGTCCAAAATGGGAGCCTTTTTCCCAGCTATTGAGAGGGTGGACAAACTCGAATCCTATAGGGAAATCCTCCCTAGTCAGTTGGCCGCTGCCTATGTGCGGCATCGTCCCTCCTCTGACAGGTCTGACCGGGGGGTTCTTCAGCGCTCACGTGCTGCTGCCACAGCTGCTGTGGGAGGGTGGGGGGTAGGAGCAGTACCAGCTCCATCAGCAGCAACCTAAGTCTGGAGTCACTTATGAGCAGCTTCCGTCACCCGCCTAGTGAGGAGGGCAGTCGCCAGCAGCAGCAGCAGGACCTGGAGCAGACCCTGATCCAACAGGTGGTGTCCTTCTTGGACAGCACTCTGCCACCCCAGTTAGAAGATCCGCGGGACTACTGGGCAGCCAAACTGGATGTGTGGCCGCAACTTGCCGAGTTTGCAGTGGAGAAGCTGTCCTGCCTACTACTGTTTTGCCACCTCCAGAATGTCATTGTGCCACTGTCTGACCACATGCTGCTGCCGCCGTCACCCTCCACTCTCTGTCATGTGCCACTCTGGCCTACTCCAGTTTTTGCCACCTCCAGAATGTCATTGTGTCACTGTCTGACCTCATGCTGCTGCCGCCGTCACCTCCACTCTCTGTCATTGTGCCACTCTGTGGCCTACTCCAGTTTTTGCCACCTCCAGAATGTCATTGTGCCACTGTCTGACCTCATGCTGCTGCCACCGTCACCTCCACTCTCTGTCATTGTGCCACTCTGTGGCCTACTCCAGTTTTTGCCACTTCCAGAATGTCATTGTGCCACTGTCTGACCTCATGCTGCTGCTGCCGTTACCTCCACACTGTGTCATTGTGCCACTCTGTGGCCTACTCCAGTTTTTGCCACCTCCAGAATGTCATTGTGCCACTGTCTGACCTCATGCTGCTGCTGCCGTTACCTCCACACTGTGTCATTGTGCCACTCTGTGGCCTACTCCAGTTTTTGCCACCTCCAGAATGTCATTGTGCCACTGTCTGACCTCATGCTGCTGCCGCCGTCACCTCCACTCTCTGTCATTGTGCCACTCTGTGGCCTACTACTGTTTTTGCCACCTCCAGAATGTCATTGTGCCACTGTCTGACCTCATGCTGCTGCCACCGTCACCTCCACTCTCTGTCATTGTGCCACTCTGTGGCCTACTACTGTTTTGCCACCTCCAGAATGTCATTGTGCCACTGTCTGACCTCATGCTGCTGCCGTGACCTACACACTGTGTCATTGTGCCACTGTCTGACCTCATGCTGCTGCTGTGGCTGCTGCCGTGACCTACACACTGTGTCATTGTGCCACTCTGTGGCCTACTCCTGTTTTTGCCACCTCTAGAATGTCATTGTGCCACTGTCTGACCTCATGCTGCTGCTGCTGCTGTTGATGCCGTCAACTCCACACTGTGTCATTGTGCCACTCTTTGGCCTACTCCTGTTTTTGCCACCTCCAGAATGTCATTGTGCCACTGTCTGACCTCATGCTGCTGCCACCGTCACCTCCACACTCTGTCACTAATGTTGCCACCTGAGCCCTCAGCTTGTTTTTTTCCAGCTTTCGCTGGCATGACTTTATCAGGCTACATTCCCCCTTCAGTTTTTTGGTCAGTTTTGCCCTCTTAAGTGCATAGGAAATTTTATAGTGAAGCGATTCTAAGAGCGGCAGCAGTCATGTGCGTGTCATACTACAGTAAAACACAACATTGTATGAAGACCAAACCAAGCTCCCTCTGCATATTTAAGCATGGCACAACGTTCTACAGCACCCTGCAGGCTCTGTGCAGCCTGGAAATAGCTGTTTTTTAACGCGATTCGTCCCGAAGTAATTCGGATCGAATTTATTTGTGTCTGGAAATTCGGCGAAGTGACCGAACCGAATTTTTGAGAAATTCGCCCATCTCTAGTCGTAACCACAAGCAAGTAGACAGAAAAGTATGTTTTTTTTTAAAGCTTATATAAGAATCATGTGATGTGCTTTCTATAAATATATTTCTTTACTAAATACTTTAAGGGCATGTTCACACGTCGTTTTTGGACGAGTTTTTCGGAGCGTTTCCTCGTCCAAACCACATCAAAACCGCACCTAAAACACGCTTCTTCAGAAGAGGTTTTTGATGAGGCTTTGATCAGGTTTTGGATCAAGTTTTCGACGAGGTTTTCACCCATACAAATGAATAGCCAGTTCAAAAACCACGGCGAAAACCGCGCCTACAACGCGCTTCAAGAATTGACATGATACCTCTTTTTCATTGCTTCCAAAGAAGCATGTAAAAACCTCGTCGTGTGTGAACTACAGCAAGGTTTTACATAGGAATCAATTAAATGAACTGGGGGTGTTTTGGAAGCGTTTTGGACGAGGTTTTGGGCGAGGAAACGCTCCGAAAACCTTGTCCAAAACCTCGTCCAAAAATGCCGTGTGAACATGCCCTAAGGATGTTTTACCAAATATGAATCCAGATTAGCCAGTGTTTTGTGTATAGGATTCAGCTAATTAACATTTCTGATACTTCATCGGTTTTAGTATGTAAGGGTGTGCCCAGGTCTTTGTCAATGAAAAGAATATCCTGAGGGTCCCACCCAGGGAAGACCTTGTTAAAGGACTACTCCATTATCCCCCAACCCTTGCTCTTAGTCCATTAAAAAATGATTTTTGGTACACTGTAGTACCAATTATGTTCCTTACCTGCAGCTGCATACAGGATTTCTGTCTGATGCAACATTCTGTAAGGTAATTTGACCTGCACTCTGATTAGCTGATAGACACGGTGCTTTTGATGATGGCGGGAAGTCTGTCTGTCTGTCTATGGATTCCTGTGAGACTGACTTTTTACCTCCTATAGGAATGCATGGAGAGACACTTCTGCGTCACACAGCCATGCTGTGTGTTTCAGCTACTCAGAGTGCAGGTCACATGACCCAGTGGCAGCAGTGAGAAATCCAGTATGCAGCTGCTGGCAGAGCTGGTAGAGGCGCCGCCACGCCAGTTCTAAGGCGCATTAAATGTGTGCACTTGAATGAATGAACCTGTAAAAAAATCTGGCGAGTGGAATACTTTGTATAGTATATTTGAGGTGCCTAATTTAGGTACATAGCATATCATTGCTAACATAGTTGACGTGCCTAATTTAAGCACATCCAAAAGTGTTGTACCTGGCATAAAATGCACATAGTTTTGGTGTACGACAGTTTATTTATATAGAGAATAGGGCGTCCACAATTGGCGCAGACCTAAGACAATGTTCACATGGCTTATTGCCGGCGTAATAGCGGGGACGGATTTCGCCCCGCAATAACGCTGGCTGCCGTGCAACGGGGCGGGGCGGGGGGCCGGCAGCTCGGCAGCCCCATAGACATCCATTATTCATGGCGCATATCCCGCCAGGATAATGTGCATGTCACTTTCTCCCCGCTCGGGGAGGAGAGATGGAATCGATAGTTCTCTTTGAGAACTGTGCATTACTGTAATGCCCAGGACGGATTTCAGCCGTATTGCAGCGCAATACGGCTGAAATCCGTGCCCAAATCAGCTGTGTGAACATCGCCTAATGGGACATATTGCCCTAAAAGTCCACCTAAAGTTTGGTAACGACATATTGTAATTGTGAATGGTGTATACATGTAGAAGAGGGTTGATTAAGAAAGCACACATTGTATTTGGCTATTAATGTAAATGGAGTGTTTATTTAAATTATTTTTTTTTAAATTGAGTTATGCAATCATACATAGTGGATTCAGTACAGAGGTATTTCTAGAAGTGTAGTGTAAAAGCCATCAGTCCGTCTTGAGCTTCCAGCATAACAAAAACTAAGGCAATCGATATGTTGTGCCCCAAAATGAGTCAGCTGAACTCTACTGTACACATCGGGTAGGAAAAGAAGGTTTGGGTTTCTCCTTGCCACATTCCTGGGGACTTTGGCTACTGTCAGGTGGAAGCTGTTGGATTGTGGTGGATCAATAGTTTTCAGTCCCTTACTTTGAAAACTTTGGTGCAGCTTGCTTACAAAACTTACTAACCCTGGAACACGCCCCGGATCCAAATAGAGCACGCGGGCATGAAAGTCCTTCAGTCCATCAAAGCTTAGGATAAGACTCGGTGGAAGAAGACGTTGAATGTCACTTTTCAATTCTTGAAGCACGGTGTAGGCAACCTCAATTTCCTCTGGCGTGTCCAAATGCAAAAGGCACAATGTTAAGTGAAGTTCAGGAAGTGGGATACAATATTCCATCATATCGGGGTTAAGCTTTTGGAGGACATTTTGGACTTCCTTCACTGAATGTCTCACATCTTCACTGTTTATATTGACTGCTATAAAGTGTGTTGGCCTCAATTTTTTAGTATCCTCCTCATCTAATGGATGACCATTCTTCTCTTCAGGTTCTTCTTCCTCATCAACGGTCACATCACCTTGTTCCTGTCCATTGTCAACTTGCAAATTGTTTCTTTCTGCTTGCATCAATGTTTCATACTGATCAATAATATCCAAGATTGTCAGACCGCTTCCTGTGGACCCGAAGATGTTGTCTGTGCGGCTAGCCTTGTCCCACACCACCAAATCTTGATATTTAAAATACTGTATGCGATGTTTGGGTATGGCAAGAACGTCTACCCCTATGGACGCTAGGTCTTCCCAACAAAAAGCAGAGAAAGGTTTTTCGATTGTTCCCAAGAATCTATCAAGATAACCGACTATAAAATGCTCCTTTGGCAGGTGCGTGTCCCATTGAATCCGGGAGATGACATCAGTGGCCGTCTTCATTGGAGGCTTTTTCCCCTTCGGTTTAGAGGTTTGGTTACCTTTGCCTTTATTATCTTTGGTCGCACCAGGGTTACTGGATGCTGCAGGGGCTCCTGTGTGGGGGTTTCTACATTTATCCCCAAACCTGCAACGTCCTGAGAGAAAAAAAGGGCATATGGTGCCCTCAGGGGTCACTTCCACCTCCTCTAATGTTATACTTTCCTCATTTGGTGAGGCCATTTCTTCTACATTGACCTCATTTATAGATTCCTGGTCCTGTTCTTTAGTCTCCATGTCTTTGCTGGGATTACTGTAGGAAGACAAAACATCAAGTATTTGAAGTAACGTAAAGGGTGGCAGTATTTTAATAAAAGGGTTTTTTCTCTATGAGAACTGTGGATTACCGTAATGACTGGGACGTATCTCGCCGCGCATTTAGCGCAGCACAGCGCGAATTACGGGGCAAGATACGTCCCAATAATTGCCGTGTGAACATAGCCTTAGTGTTACGGTTTGTAAAGTTACAAATTTTTTTGAAGAGTAAAGTTACCCTTGTTTAAAATCCTCTCCAAATACTCGCTGCAAGTCGACAAGTAACAGGAGGTGCACTACGAATATTTTTATCACTTATTTACGGGCGTTTTCAGTGCAAAATCCGCCCTAAAACAATTGAGTGAATATACCCATACACAGTTTTTTAGGAATAAGGTCTAGATGTCTAGGTATTTTCGCTATGAAGGGCTTAGGTCACACTCGGATTTGGGGTTCTGCTCCCTGGTTCCCTCTTCTCCCGTTTCTTTCTGTGCCTAAAATGGTAATAAATCTCATTGGATGAGCTTGATCCTCCAAAATCATGTTAATTTCCTTGAACTTGCTGCATTGACTGTACCGCTCCGTATATTAGGTGCATGTATAATGGTATAAAGAGACGGCTTTTAAGGATGCCCCTAATCTTTAACCCTGTGATCAGTATTGACTGCAATGATTATAGGGCTAGAGGCTCAAGTGAAAGGTCTACTGATCACTGACACCAGTGTGGAAACCTGGCTGTCAATGACTGGGGCCCAGGTGGCCCAACACGTGATCCCAGATTCACTGCTATACATCACTTCTCCTATGTGCGAGGGGGTTAAGCCCTTGAAGGGGCAGTCTGCTTTAGACAACAAAGTAATCAAAGGGCATCGCTCAGACCCTATTTAGGGCTATTTTTGATATGGGTTTCACAGATCCTAAACCTAGCACCTACAAAAACGTACAGGCCCATGCTATGCCTCTGACTGTACACAGATAACAGGAGAATCTGTGTGAAAGAAAATTTTGGCGCGCTATGAAGTATCCCGAATTCTGGAGACATGGCTAGGTGTGCCACCCGGGTACGGAAAGCAACATCTAACATCAGGCTTGATTTAATTTTTTTTCTTTCATAGTATCCAAGTGGACAAAACAATTTTGATTTGAAAAAAGAGACAAAATGACCCCAATCACCAGAAACTAAAAGAGGTATTTCCATCCCATTTATGGTGTATCCGCAGGTTATGTCATACATGTGTGGTGGGTGCAATTCCCTATTTAGAGAATGGGAATCCTCTTACCCTTCGTCTATACCAAGGGTGTCAAACTAATTTTTAGTGAGGGCCACATCAGCATTATACTTGCCGTTTGAGGGCCTGGGTCAGAGCTGTACTGCCGCCAGATGCCAGTGAGTTTCTGAGCAGAGCCCTAAATCCAAGCTGGCGCTGCTAGTTGCGTATTCCAGGAAAAGTGGAGAGCTGGTCCTTCTGTGCCCAGACTGTCTCCATCTCTGTCACTAAGCTCTAATGGGCCAGATAACAAAACATGTGGACCGCAGGCCTTGAGTTTCACACATGGTCTAGAGAATAGGAGTCCTCTTACCCCTCATCCGCATTTGTGCCTCACTCTCAAATTATGGAGAGGTGGCCGAATAAGTGCGTTTGGCTGCAGATGAACTCACACTGGAGTGGATATGCCACAAATGTCTGAGACAGGAATGCCCCCTTTGGGTCTGTACACGCGGCTGATTTGGACACTGAATTTTCAGCATCAAAACCTCGTCTGAAAGGCGTCTTACTGCAGCACTTTTCAGTATTTGAAGAATTAATCTTTCTGAAACAAGCATACAAATTAATAGTCAGGTCTAAAACCACCCCGAGGCTTTGAATGTCTAAACTGATCCCTATGCGGATTTTCAGCGTTAAAAACTACACTTCTATTTCAGCGCCCAAATAAGCACGTAAAAACGCGTGCAGACCCCATATTATGTGTGAACCACAACACTGTTTTACATAGGAATCAATGAAAGTAAACTGGGGCCGTTTTTAGGCACTTTGAACGCTGTTCTGGGAGTGGATCCGCTTTCAAAACAACGCCGAAAACAGTGTGAACATACCCTTAAAAGAGAGCCTGTCATATAGTTTATGCCCCCCTTGCTGTGGACAGCACAAGCTAGTGACAGACCTGCTGTTTCCAGCGCTGTATCCTTTAGGCCATGTTCACACGGCTTATTCTGCTACGTATTTCAGCCCGTAATTTGCGCCGTACTGCGCGAATTACGGGTTGAAATACGTCCCAGTCATTACGGTAATCCACAGTTCTCATAGAGAACTATGGATTCCATCTCCTCTCCCTGCTCAATTATTCACGACGTATACGTGCCGAGAATAACGAATGTGTATGGGGCCAGTGGGCTGCCCCCCAGCCCCCCCCGTACACACGGCGTAATTGCGGGGCGAAATACGTCCCGCAATTAAGCCGTGTGAACATAGCCTTAGAGTATGTTCACACGGCGTCATTTCGGCACGCATTTCGACGAGTATTTGCGCTTAATATGCGGCGAGATGCGCGCCGCAATTACAGTAATCCATAGCTTTCATCTCGTCCCCCCCGCGCATACAATACGATCGTATCGAACGCGCGGGGAGATAAGCGACATGTCAATTATTCACAGTGATTACGCGCCGCGAGTAATGCATGTCAGTGGGGCTGGCGGGCTGCCGGCCACCCCGTTGTTCGGGAGTACGCGCTGATCAGCGCGACTCTCAAAACACCCGGCGTATTGCGGCACGTACTGTACGCGCCACAATTATGCCATGTGAACATACCCTCATTCTGTAACATGCAGAACTTTCAAAGTATTTAATGCTAAAATCTGGCAGTTTTCAACCAAAAAAGAGTTCAGCTTATTCATGAGCAGGTGTTAGCCCCGCCCACTCAAGGCTAGCCCCGCCCACCTGACAGTTATTCACATGTTTCTTCCTATTCAAAGTAATAGGTTAATCAGTTGTGAAGTGGGCGGGGCATGAACTAAACGGATTCTTTTTATGACTCTTTTCTGACTGAAAACAGCAGATTTGAGCATTAAATAATCTAAAAGTCCTGCATTTTACAGAATAAGGGACACAGCGCTGGAAACAGCAGGTCTGTCACTATCTTGTGCTGTCCTCAGCAAGAGGGGCATAAACTATGGGACAGGTTCTCTTTAAGCTACACCTCTGAAAGCAGTATGCACTGAACCACGTCTGCTCACTAACTCCAAAAATACCTTTGTAATTAAAGTGGCAGAGCGGTGATTTTCGTGTCTCCACTTTAGAATCACAAGCTTAACCTATAAGCATTAACACTTACAGACCTGCTGCCACTTCCTCGCTCGTCCTCCTCTCCTCACCTTCTAACCAGACGCACTGCACAGTGGGTGAAGTAGTCACGGACATGACTCACCTGCAGGTTACGTCATTGTTTCTGGTTGCTAAAAACAATCACGTGTCAGCGGAGTCACAGAGCCAGGCGTGCGGGCAGAGCAGCTCTCTCTGCAAGGTCTTATGGGATTGAGGATGTGCAAACTTTCACCTTTAGGTGGCAGACTTGTCCTTCCAGAAAATAGTCACACATAGTGAGACATGTACACTATGCAGGAAGTGAATAGTCTCTATTTCAGTGTATAATGTGCCTGAATGCATGAAAGTGGTTTTTGTGTGATTATAAATAGTGACTAAAGTTCATTGCACCTCGCCTATGTGTTAGGCGCCTTATGAAACGTGTAATAATTGTATAAAGGCTATAGATAGGCTTGAAATAAAAAGTCATTAGAATAGCATGTCAGTGAATAGAAACTATGGTACTGATCAGGGGTGTAACTAGAGAAGCCGGGGCCCCATAGCAAACTTTTGGATGCCCCCCCCCCCCCTCCCGACCATGAACATCTACCAGAACATGCAGATCGATAATGTAGATAATACAAGGAGCAAATAACCTCACCATACTTCTCACTATCATACTGCTACCAAACTGCTACCAAACTATACCAATAACCAATACACTGCTACATATGGACCTGATTATACCGCCAGAACACAACCACAAATTACCACCACAAAGTGACTGAATAATACCCTACAGTATTACTGATCAGCATACAAAAGACCAATAGTACAGCCATATAGTGACCATATAGTGGTATATACTAGTGTACACAGGCTCTGCAGACTGTATATAACCACCATATAGTGGTAGATAGCAGTGTACACAGACTGTGCAGACATATAAATGATTACAGTACAGTTACATCTTGTGACTCACAGGTGACGGTTCTCTGACCAGTCGTTGACTTTCCCTTTTGTTCTGCATCCGTCCAGACCACCATGATGACTGCTCTCAGCCACTTGTCCCTGGGGAATTAAAGACCCCCGCCCAAAATTTAAAGCCCCTTTCCC
>JAODAL010071834.1:0-15367 GCA_025379985.1 Phyllomedusa bahiana
AAAAATTTTTTTACCAAAAAAATTTTCGGGCTGCCCAATATCCAGAAATATTTCAATAGCAAACTGTTAATAATAAAGATATTCCACTAAAAATGTCAAACACTAAGTCTTGGTGAACTTTATCCAGTGTTCTTTATAGATAGAGCTTGTCTGTGTTCGCCCGCGGGGGCCCCCCCCCCCTCCACACCGCCGTGAATTTACAGGGGTTAGATGCTGCTTTAAAAATTCTCTAGCTAACTACATAAAATTTTTCAAATCTCTAATCTAACAAAATTTGGAAGGATCACAGCTAATAGTAGAGGTTTCCTCTGTGCAGAAATAGACTAATTTCGCTGAGACTTTTTTGGCAACAGGCAGAGCGCAGGTCCTATCCCTATGAGACGCTGCGAGACACTGAGGCTGAAACAGGAAACGCTGTTCTATGAAAACGAGGTCATGTGATTTTTCCAGCCAATCGCAACCATACACATCCCATCATGACGCCCGCACACAATCCCACCCGCTCTTTTCTGTAACCCTCATTTGCGGGCCGCCAAATTACAGGAAGCGCCGAAAAGGCGCGACCCCTAATAGATGATGAAACAATTTTAAACCTTAAATATCGCATGATCTGGAAATTTCGATCACCATAAAAACCTTGCCGATTTCAACTTTGTCGATAAAAATCGCTCAACACTACACATACGTAAAAGTACCAGATTTTCAAACGGCACAAAACCAATTAAAAGAAACAATAGAGCAAATAGAGAATATTATAATGGAAAAACAAAAAGAGAAAATATAAAAAGATCGGGAAAAATTACAAACAAGATAGAGTATATACGTGGACCAAAGGGACAAATATAGTTATCTACCCAGATCTATTTTGAAGAAGAAAAAAAGTAATAAAAGGAACAGCAGAAGATCTATAAGTTTCTCTGACCTAGAAAGCACAGGTGGGGGACAAACAGATAGTGATACACAAGAAGAACCCAGGACACGTGCAGAGTCAGTGGCAACAACAATAAAAACTTTCAAAAAACGGGAAAGGAAAATAAAGGAAAACACAGCCACAACCGAGTTTAATCAGCAAGGACATTTTTTCACAACACAAACGAATAAACAAAAGTGTAGCAGAGACTACGGAAAGTAATTATCCTAACCCCTGTGATTTTGACTGAAACCCAGTTGGAAGTCCTGAAGCAGGGGCTTAACTTTGTGCCAACACAGTACTTCGACTTGTTCGATACTCTGATGGACATTAATAAATTTGTTAGACTGCTTACGGTCAAATTACATTTTTTTGAGGGTGATTATGTACAGGGAGAAGTAGATCAGTTTACCCATTGTATATCTAATGAATTTGAATCCTTACAATTTAAAGAACAATTAGCCCTAAATACATTACAGGGCCTTAATAGAGAGGGAATCACAGAGGGGTCCACACAGGAGGTACTACAACACGTCCAACACCATATGCCTAACCCAAGCTTTTACCCCATTAAAGCAAGGGTACCTTCACTAGAGAATTTTCAGAATGTTATGGAGCGAGATCTCCTAAAATTACACAATAAAAATCTTCAAAATAGAAAAGCTAAACAAAAGAAACATAATAATATGACGTGGTCTCAAATAAAGGCCACTAAAGAGTTGAAAATGAATAAAAATCTTATCATTAAAAAGGCAGATAAAGGGGGGGCAACTGTAGTTCTAGATACTGGCCTTTATGTCAAACAAGTACACGAAATTTTGGATGATGCTGACACATATAGGAAAATCAGGGAGGACCCCACTAAACACTTTCAAAACAAGCTAACTAAGGTTTTGGAAGAGGGTATAGCCCTGGGTGCCATCAATGAAAAACAGATGAAACTGTTGTACATAGAAGATCCAGTTGTACCAATATTTTACGGGGCTCCGAAAATCCACAAAGGGTTTTTCCACCGGGTCTTCGTCCTATTATCTCAGGGAATGGGTCCCTAAATGAGGGTCTCAGTAATTGGGTGGACGTGTTATTACAACCTTTGGTCCAAAGTCTCCCGGGTTACGTCAAGGACTCCAAATCTTTGCTCCAAACGTTATCAGGGAAAGAATGGAAGGCTAACTACACCTGGGTCACTTGTGATGTGATAGGGCTTTATTCCAGCATCCTCCATGATATAGCCCTAGTGGCCCTTACCTTTTTCTTACAACATCATGGAACATATGATAAAAACATACAGGAATTTATCATCTTGGCGGTGGAATTTTTGTTGAAAAGCCAATAATTTAAATTTGAAAATCTTTACTATATTCAGCAAATAGGAGCGCCCATGGGAGCGACTTTTTCACCATCCCTGGTGAATTTGACCATGGCATGGTGGGAGTACCATGCCATATACAATTTCAACAATCCTTATAAGGATTGCATTGTTTGGTATGGGCGCTTCATCAATGACCTCTTGATGATATGGGGTCACGATGTAGGGCTCATACATTCTTCTTGCAATACATCAACCAGAATTCGTTTAATTTACGTTTCATGTGTAATTGGGACAAAATTAGCATCCCGTTCCTGGATATACAATTTAAGGGACAAATGGAAATGGGGAAGATCACCACCACACTGTACACTAAACCCAATTCGGGGAACTCAATTCTCAGAGCAAACAGTTGTCATTCAACCCATACAATTAAAGCCATTCCTTATGTCGAGTTTGTCAGGGCAAGGAGAACATGCACACTTGATGAGGACTTCAGAGCAGCAACCAAAATCATCACTACAAAATTAGAACAAAGAGGGTATAAAGCTAGAGATATAGAGAAGGCTAAACGTAAAGTTAGTCATATGAAACAAGAACCCTTACTCATTGCAAAAAGCAAACAAAAGGAACAGAGTTATTCCAAGGCAAATATTACTTTTTCCACCAAATATAGCAAAAATTGTAATCAAATTAAAACTATTTTCAGAAAAAAATCTAAGCATTTTACGGCAAGAGACAAAATTGGATAATATTCTAACTAATGGAGTACAGGTGGTCCCCAAAAGAGGGAAAATGTTGGATAACGACATATCCCCCAGCACATATATACCCCAGCAAACAGTAGGTAACAAAACCTGGTTATCCCAAAAGGGGTTTTTTTAAGTGCGGAGGAGCTCGTTGCAATGCATGTGGGGTTGCATCGAAGACCACCACTTTTACTGATTCAAACAATAAACGTGTTTTTGATATCCGGCATTTTACCAATTGCAATAGTCACCACTCTGTTTATATTATAGAGTGTATTGCGTGTGAAAAGAAATATGTAGGCAGCACCATTCGCAAAGTAAAAACCAGAATAATGGAACACATCTCCAGTGTTAGGAAGGGACAGGGCCAACTGTCGGGAGCCGCTAAGCATTTCCTAGAAGAACATAGTGGAAATATAGATAATCTTAAATTTTATGTGATTGATACAATTCCACGTCCGTATCGAGGGGAAGATTGGACCAAATTAGTGAGACGAAGAGAGGCCCAATGGATCCTCAGATTAGATACCAGAAGACCACAGGGTCTAAATTTTCGTACGGACATGCTGTACATTTTTTAAAACACAAGAGTACTTTTTTTCAAATAAGCCTTATGTTAGGGCTACTGGTAACTTTATGCCATGATAAACGTATGTTAATGGTAATTATATTTCTTATATATGTTACGTATGTAGTCCAGTCCGGGATTTGGGAGCCTCTCTCTTTTTCTATGTCATGTGACAGTTACTTTTTCTGCAGTGTTGATTGGTTTTAGAGCTTTTTTAGCATATAAAAGCAAGATGGCAGCAGCCTGCCATTACAGTGAACAAGGGTAATATACCCGAAACGCGTCTGTGTTATCACCTGTGAGGGGGGCTAAGTTGCTGTGTTGCTGTTTTATTGGTTTCAATAAAGTTGCTCAGTTTTACCGTCTGAAGAAATTCGGATTCCTTGGCGCACCGAGCCCCGCATCATGTTCCGGGCGGACGTGCACTCGGATATCCGCTTGTGAGCACACGTACTTCCGCCAGGCCGGCGGTGAATTCGGAACGGAGCACAGCGTTCTGGTGATTACCCAAGCGAACGGAGGATAAAGTCCACGAAGGTGAGCCGCATTACTGCATTGTTTGTTGAAGTTTAGAGGCCACACGCGGCTGCACTGTTTTTCGGGACACACTGTATACACGCATCTAGGGTATCACCGCAAGCACCTATTGCAATAGCCATACAGCACAGCACTTACCCCCACTAACTCACGAAGCTCCATTGCTGCAGTTAAAATGACAACCGAAAGATTGGCTAAACTAGCAGCCGTTTTTGACAACACGAATCCCCAAACTGAAACGGATAGTGAATGGAAATGCCACTTCATGGAATTAGAAAAACTAAAAACAAAAGAAGTGAAGATTTGGTGGGATCAACATACACTAAAAGCTTATTTGGAGAGGAAAATCATCCCTAGGGGCTTAAGACTCAAAAAGGTCCCCTCATTTGTAGTATCTAAAGAGTTTGAAATTAAATGGAACAACATACTCACCGACTGTTCCTTAGCCCTCATCACACTTATTATAGATCTGGAAACAGAGAAGCTAAAAGAATTGGATCAACATATCAAAACATTAGAGATAAAAATTAACACATACGTAAATGTACCAGATTTTCAAACGGCACAAAACCAATTAAAAGAAACAATAGAGCAAATAGAGAATATTATAATGGAAAACAAAAAGAAAAAGTATAAAAGAGATCTGGAAGATTACAAACAAGATAGAGTATATACGTGGACTAAGGACAAATATAGTTATCTACCCAGATCTATTTTGAAGAAGAAAAAAAGAAATAACAGGAACAGCAGAAGATCTATAAGTTTCTCTGACCTAGAAAGCACAGGTGGGGGACAAACAGATAGTGATACACAAGAAGAACCCACGACAAGTGCAGAGTCAGTGGCAACAAGCAATAAGAACTTGTCAAAAAACGGGAAAGGAAAAATCTTAAATTTTATGTGATTGATACAATTCCACGTCCGTATCGAGGGGGAGATTGGACCAAATTAGTGAGACGAAGAGAGGCCCAATGGATCCTCAGATTAGATACCAGAAGACCATAGGGTCTAAATTTTCTTTTTTTTAACTGTAATTTTTATTAAAGGATTTTAAAGATAACTGACATGGACAGTATGACATACAAGAAGGTGTTAACAATCGAATACAATGTGATGGTTGGTAAACTAATAGCATGGTGCAGTAAGAATAAACGGTACTTTCCAGTCTGGAAAACAAGAATATGCATTTCTTTAAAAGAAAACCAAACAGAGGCTAATAGATATCATGATCTCGATGCTGTCAAGAAGGATCTGTACGAGCATACAAACAGAAGGATAAGGGGGCAGGAAATAGGATAAGGGGGGGGGAGAGAAGCAATAACTCGTACAGGAGGGTGAGTCAGCTCGAGTACGTTTCATATGCCTGTGGAGCCTCTACCGCTCCATAACACCAGGGATGACAATGACAAGCCCCCCTTTCACTCCCGAGAACCAAGGATAGGATCTCTGTGGTCCATATAATAAAGGGCTTTTTTTTTTTTTTTTTTTTTAAAAATGAAGAGAGCGAAAGTAGTTAATGGAACACCTCCGGTGTTCTAGGCCCATGAGAAGCCCAACAAAGACATCCCCGGTGCTCTAGGCCAGGTTCTTACTGTTAATCCTTTTCATTTTCCTCTAAATAATCAATGCAATTTTATAGTGCTATCCTAGAGTAGAAAACAAGTATGTAACATAAGATCGACATACCACTGTACCTAGATGGATGTCTCTGCGTCACAGAAATGCATACAGATTTACAGAGGAAAAAAATCATATAGACAGAACACATCCTATAGATTAGCTGTGGAGAATGGTACATATCATAGGTGTCAATCAAACCGGGCGTTCTCAACATATTTAACAAGTGACCCGATATAATGGGTAAAACAAACATCAAGAAAAACATTGAGCTATACCAAACAATTTACAGACTACAAGGGGGAATTCTACTAGGGGTGTTGGAGTAAGAGCTGAAGAAGAGATGTCTGGTCAGGGCCCATTAACTATGCTCCCAAATTGGGGGCAGTGGAGATTATATAGTAGTCCCACGGTTTCCAGATAATTTCGAATTTATCTACCCTGCATCAATTTAGAGCCGTGAGGTATTCCATCCCCCGAATGTCTATCATCGGCTGATCAATTGGTCCTTTGAGGGGGGCTCTTGACACTCCAATGCTTGCTTATGAGACATTTGGTTGCCGTCAACAGATGCAGCAATAGGCGTGATTGGGGACATCGCAAACCATCAGGAAAGATATTTAGTAGGTAGACCTCAGGGGCCGTGGGAATGGGATTCCCACAACACTCTGGATCAAAGATTGGACTGTTTCTCCAAAGAGGTTTTATTTTAGGGCAGCCCCAAAAAAATTTATGGGCCAAAGATCCTTGCGTCGCCCTACACCTCCAACATAAGTCAGAGACACTAGGGTAAAAAAGGGGTGCAAGAGTACGGGAGTATGGTACCAATGCATCAGCAGTTTTGTATTGGTTTTCTTTGTAGGAGACACAAGAGGAAGACTTGGCCGCCTGGGTCCAAATTTTTGCAAGGTGTGTATAGGGATGGGCGTCCCTAAATAGCTTTTCCATTTTCTCATTAAGAGTGGGTGGGGGTTTGGCAGGGTCTGGTGTCACCAAAATTTGATATATTGATGAAATCAAAACCAGCTGTGGAAGAATTTGTTCGGCAAATTTTTTTCCAAAGCTGGTGGGGATCGATACAGATTTGGGAGGACAGAGATCTTGTGTAAGAAATGGCTAATCTGCAGATAGAGTAGTAAGTATGGGGTGGTAGCTTAAACTTTTCCCGTAGAGTTTAAAAAAGGCAGGATCTCTCGGGTCCTGTAGTCCACAATATCCCCAGCTTAAATAGTTGACAAATCAAACCACGGTTTCATGTGGGGATGCTGCAGGCATCAGGGATCATGGTTGGAAAAGAAACGATTCATAGGTGAGAAATTGCGAAGTTGAGGTTAAATTTCTTATGACAAAAATTTCCCCCACCTTCCACGTCAGAGCCTTTTGGGCCCAAAAATGGCTTGACAATCTGGTTGTGCGTTGTAGCCCCACAGGAGCGAGTTAGGATGGATCAGGCTAACACAACTTCTCCAACTCTGTCCATCTGGAGTACGCGTAATAGCGATGCCCAAGCAGGATTCGTCGCAACTGCGCTGCCCAGTAATATTTTTGTATGTCTGGTACAGAGAGCCCCCTCAAGTTTTGGGAGCCACAGGACTGACTTTGGAATACGGTGCCCTGCCCGGGCCCATACAAACGCATGAAGGCGGCCTGCATAGCTTTAAGTCCCGAGTGGGATCGGCACAGGCAAAGTCTCAAACCGGTACATCAAGCTTTGGGAGAGCTGTCATTTTAATCGCTGCTATTCTGCCTAAGAGTGATATTGGTGGGGCATGCCATTTACTCAGTATTTCGGTGCACCTCCAAAAATTTGTCAGGATAGTTATGTGAGAACAGAAATGGTATGTTGGAGTCAAATTTATCCCCAGGTATTTTAAGGATCTCTGTTTCCAATTAAAACAAAAGTTCGATCTGTACAGATCCAACTGAGCGGTAGGGATGTTTAAGGGTAAAGCCTCTGTCTTAGACGAGTTCACTTTGTAGCCCGAGAGAAGGCCGAAATGGCGCAAGAGTGATTACAAATTGGGGATAGTGGTATGTAAGTTGGTTAGAGTCAGGAGTATGCCCGCCTAATGTTATCAGCCCCTTGCCTACCTGTAGCAAAACCCACCTGGTCTTTGTTAATTAATCCCGGCAAGCAGTATGATAGACGATTGGCCAAAATTTTGGCGAATATTTTCACGTCAGCATTTAGAAGGGCGATAGGCCGATAATTAGAACAATCTAGATGGTCTCTGTTGGGCTTGGGGATAAGGGTTATGAAGGACTGAAGCATGGACGGGGGAATCTGGTCACCCTTCAGGAATGAATTAAATATTTCCACCAAGTAATCTTCTAATTGTGGGGAGAAAGCCCTGGAAGTATAGGTACGTAATCATCTGGACCGGGTTTTTTGGAGGGTAAATTCTTGAGGGTTTCCCTAATCTCCTCTTTTGTGATCGGGGCGTTGAGAGAGCGCAGGTCTGTCTGGGAAATAGGGAGGGGAGGTTGCAGGATAAATAAAAATTCATGCGGGGCGTTCGGAGTATGTGAAAGCAAATTAGGTGAGAGATCCGGAAGGTTTAGAGCCGAATATTTAAGTGGAAGATCTGCGCGATCTCCTTCAGATCGTAGACGATCATACCACTACTATTCTTCAAGGAGTATGGGTTCTTTGTTGAGGCCTCCTCTCGGAGCATCTTAGCGAGAAATGGTATGTGCCTTATTAGCACGGAAATATAATCTTTGTCTGCTATACACCAACAGTTTTTTTCGGTTCTGGTACTTCCAGACTCCTCATCTTAGCTCGGTAGCTCTACAACCTCTCGAAGTCTGTGCCTGGTCGGAGAAAGCTGCCAGAGGGGGCCTCGAGAGTTTTAAAGACGTGTCCGAAGCAGAGACATTTGCATGGTTGCGTTTTTCTTAATACGGGAACCCAAGGCGATACAGTGTCCTCGGATCACCGCTTTGTGTGCCCCTCAAAGTGTAGCCGGTGAGGTCACCGATCCAGTGTTCATTTGGAAGTAGTCTTTAATGGCCTGCCGCAGTTCTTCTCTGTGCTGGGGGTGCTTCAAAGGGGATTCATTGAGACGCCAGTGGCATTTTTTTGTGGGGAGTTTCCCTAGATTTTTGAGAGAGTTTTCAGGGAAGCATGGGCCGACCAGGTTTATAGGGGTTGATTTCAACCGTACCTAGCCGACGCAATACAGGTATGTTCCCGAAGAAGTAATCGAGACGCGAGTGTGAGCCGTATGGGGGGGGAATAGAAAGTGTATGTCCTCTCAGTTGGATGTGCTATGTGCCACAGGTCGTACAGATCTAACTTCCGTATGCATGCCCGGAACTCCCTCGCTAAGGCACTCAAGGATGGGTGTAGAGCTTTGCCCTGCAGTAACAACTTGTCTATTTTCTCCAAGAAGAACATATTGAAGTCTCCGCCAACAAGGAGTGGACCCTGAGAGAAACTGGCCAATTTGCTCAAAATTTTGTTCAAAAATCTAACCTGTTAGGTGTTTGGGGCATAAATGTTACAGAGCGTCAAATGCGTCCCCTCATATAGGCCCTTTAACATTACATAAACGACCCTGGGGGTCCATAATTGAATCCTGAACTTGGAATGGACATTGACTAGAAAAAACCAAAAAAGCAGTACCAGCCTTTTTTTTCCTGTCATGTAGGCCTGGAAGGCTCTCGGAAAACAGGTTTCGCAAAATTAAAATTGCTATCTTTGTTAAAATGGGTTTCTTGTAAAAATACTATATGTGCTTTTGACCGCTTAAGATCAGTCAAAAGTATCCCCCCGTTACATTGAATTCAATCCCTTGACGTTCAATGAATATTTTTCAGCCATTGTAATCAGAGTGGGAGAGTGGAGGTGTCCACTTACCCAGGTCCCCATAAAAACGACGACCAGTGGAGTCCGACCAGGAAGCCCTGTAGTCCTCTCAGCAGACAGGGACGTGAGGGAGGGGAAAAGACAAGGACGCAGACATTGACACGCACAAAACAATTACAAGACATTGGAAAAATCTGCCTCAAGTGAGGCTGTTACTAAGGCCTAAGTCGCCTTCGAAAGGGCAAAAGAAAAGTGGGGACCAAAAAATTCCCCTCCTCAAAATCGGTGAGGAATGGAGGTGGAACTAACGAGATTGGAAGCTCAGGAGTAATTCCTGGATTTTAATCTACCAGACAGCTAGGTAGGGAGAAAAATTGTGGAACCGCTTACCTGGGGTACGCAGACAGCGCTACCTTAGCATACAGGGTCGACAACAGGTAGTGGAGGTATATAGAGTTTATATAAAAGTGTTGGATTGGGGGAGATATAAGACAAATTCTAGCGAGAGTAACCTGGCCAATAATACCAGAGTGGGTAGAGAAAAGGACGTTAGTGCGCCCAACCCTAGATGACAGACCTGGCAGGTGGGTTAGTGGGGGGGGAAGGGGACGGAAAAGAGAAGGAGGGGGAGGTGGAAAGGGAGGAGGGAGGAAAGATAGAGAACAGGTGAGGGAGAGGGTGGGACCAGCTGTCTTCAAGGTCAGTCCTTAATCACCGCTGGCCCGGGGGAGGTAAAGCATTTTCCCGTCTCAGTCCCCGGAGTCCTCAAGTTGGGGGAGTGGAGGTGAGGGCAGGGGATCCGCCCAAAGAGTCTCTAGGCTGGCGAGTCTCCTTCTTGCTTCTGCTTGGCTCCAGAAGGGGCGGAGAATTTTTGGGGGACCGCAATGTCCCAATCTGTTTATATCAGGAGGCGTAATATTCAGAATTGAGCAGAAAGCTTGCAAGTCCTCATATTCCTGAGAGTTGCGGATTTGCCATTCTTGGAGGCAAAGAGGGGAAATGGGTACCCCCATCTATAGGCAAGCCCTGGTCCCTTTAGCAGGGCAAGCAGTGGGCGAAAATGTCGTTCTTCTTTGCAGCGGATCCAGGCCAGATCTCGGTAGAGCTGGACTGTGGCCCCTGCAAAGTCAATTTGCTTTTGTTTCCTCGATTGCGCCATGATCCTCTCTTTCACAGTAAAATCATGCACACAGCAGATTATGTCCCTTGGTTGCTGTGACGCTGACTTTGGATGCAGCGCTCTATTTCAGAAAGGTCAAACTTTATGGGTGAAGACAGCGGGAGTCCCGGGGTTTTAAAGATGGCTTCAAGGACGACTTGAAGGTTCTCCTCTCCTTCTGGTTCCAACACTCCTCGCACCCGTATGTTGTTGCGGCGTCCTCTGTTGTCTAAGTCTTCCAGGTGTTTCTGGGTATCTCGAAGCAGGAGAGCGTGGGAGGTCACACATTGCTCCAGGTTGGGGGGTATAGTGACGGGTATCGTCATGCGCTGTTTCTAAGGAGTCAACCCTTCAGCCACTTGAGTAGGTCTTTGGCTCATTTGCGCAATTTCCTGATCTACAAGTTTACTTAACTTCTGCCACTAGGCGCGAGAAATCAGCTCTTGTAGGGATATGTTTCAAGTAAGTGCGCCAGTCGTCCGTTGTGTCAACTGGGTCTGCGGAGAGGGGAGCGGGCCTCGCCGTCTGAGGAGAAGAGGGCTCCCTGTGCAGCTCAGGTGGCCTCTGCATCTCTGCATCAGTGTCCCCATCTGTGGTGTCTTCTTGAAATACTGTCCAGGCTGCCGCCGTTGGGACAGGAGTGCCCGGTGCCTTCTTTAGGGCCTGCTGTTGCCTCTGGGCTTTGGGAGGCATTTTTAGGGTCGCCAAGGCTGTGAGCGTCAATCCCTCTGGATCTTTGGGCTGAGTCAGGTCCCCACAGGAGGCTCTTGGTCTTAACAGGGGGGTTGGGGAGGGTAGGTTATATAGACCTAGGGTGGTCAGGGGAAAGACTGAGAGGCTGTGGGAGGCAGTGTTTAGCTCTCCGGTGCTGCAGGGGTTAACAGGCTGCTCCGTTGTGGTTGCAGCAGGTGATCAGGGAGAGACTGAGACGCCGTGGGAGGCAGTGTGAGCTCTCCGGTGCTACAGGGGTTAAAAGGGCTGCTCCGCTCTGGTTGCGGGAGGCCCGGCCAGGCAGGGTCACTGACCTGTGCAAGCTGTGAGAGTTTGGGAGGTGCCGGTCTCCTCACAGGAATGTCGGAGGGGGGTCCGCTCCAGCCCGCCGGGTCTTGCACTGTCTTAGAGGGCTTAGAGTCTGCAGAGGGCTCAGTAGATAAGCTCTGTCTGCGCTCCGTTGGTGATGGATGCGGCACTTCCGGCTGCTGTGAAGAGGGAAGATGGCGCCTGCCGCGTGTCAGGTCAGGGGTCCCGGCCGTGGGAGTGCTAGAAAAATACTCCGCAATCCCTCTACTGCGCACTGGAGTGAAGCGGAGAGCAGGAGCCTTCTGTGAAGCTGTTCGCCGTCGCTTTAGTGCCAGGATGGCGCTGGATTCTCCCCCGAGAAGGTAGCGATGCTGCGGAGCTCCTCAGCTAAGCTCCTGTCTCCATGGGCTTCCGGTTCCGCCCCCCGGGTCTAAATTTTCGTACAGACATGCTGTATATTTATTAAAACACAAGAGTACTTTTTTTTCAAATAAGCCTTATGTTAGGGCTAACTGGTAATTTTAAATGCCATGATAAACATATGTTAATGGGTAATTATATTTCTTATATATGTCACGTATGTAGCCCCGTCCGGGGAAATTGGGAGCCCCCTCTCTGTTTTGTATGTCATGTGACAGTTACTTTTTTCTGCAGTGTTGATTGGTTTTAGAGTTTTTTTAGCAATATAAAAAGCAAGATGGCACCCAGCTTGCCATTACAGTGAACAAGGGTAATATACCCGAAAACGCGTCTGTGTTATCACCTGTGAGGGGGGCTAAGTTGCTGTGTTCCCTGTTTTAATTGGTTCAATAAAGTTGCTGATTTTAAACCGTCTGAAGAATTCTGGTTTCCTTGGCGCACCGCGCCCCGCATCATGTTCCGGGCAGACGTGCACTCGGATATCCGCTTGTGAGCACACGTACTTCCACCAGGCCGGTGGTGAATTCGGAACGGAGCACAGCGTTCTGGTGATTACCCAAGCGAACGGAGGATAAAGGATAGAGGATAGCTTATATAACTGAATCAATCAATCTCAATCAAGCTCAGATGGGTCCTTATCTCTAGACTTTCCTCTTTTCTGGGACAAAGCCTCCAGTCATTCAGGGCAACTGGCTCCAATCACACTTATTATAAGGACCGCAAGACTACATACAGCATATGGCTAAGTGTTGTCTTTTTTATATGACACACACAATCAGAGTGAATGGAGCCAGTTGTCCTGAATGTTTGGAGGCTTTGGCACAAAGGAGAACCTGCATAGGTTACCATGATGTGGTAGATGGGAATACACAATTTGAACACAGTGTGAACTAAAAACCTCCTATTCATACATGTAGAAAATATAGCAGTAAGGCAGTTTAAATATTCCATGAATTCATTGTGTTTATAGGCTCTAGTGCCAGCTGGTGCTGCTTTATGAAGTCTTTGTGTTGTACAATGCTCTCATATTAAAACACTAAAAAAGATTAAACCTCCACCTTCAGAGTTGTTGGTTTGCCTAAGGCTTGGTTCACCTCTGTGTTGGAAGTTGCATTCGGGGAAAACAGACATCTCGTTTCTGTCACGGTGTCAGACATTTAGGTGGAAGAAGTAGCATATCTTGCTGCACTATTCTATTTTTTGCAGCAGCAGTAAGGCTCCAACATTCCCCCATTGGCTATGATTAAGAACCATTGTCATTCGAAATCAGCTGGGTCTGACATATGTGGATGTCATGTGGAGTAAAAAAAGTGATTTTATAGGAATGCTGGATCTGCTACAAGATTCCTTTTGTAAGGCAGCAGCTGGGAAGGTCTGTTATGGTATATACTGTACATCCCAGCAAGGGTCATTGCATGTACCTGGAGAAGCGCAAAAAGGTAAGGAGCCTTGGTGAAGTAAAAGTCATTAGATAGGTGTCAGCTGCATCTGGCAGTTGACACGTGTTTAAATGTTTGTATGGCTGTGCCAGCCATTCCAGGAAAGCTTTTTACTGGGAGTAGGCAAAGTGTTGTGTTTGTGCCTTCTCCACACTTTCCATGCCAGGATTTACCTGGCCTATATAAAGTCAATCTCAGGAAAAAAAGCTTTAATAAAACATATATTTTTATTTCAAATATTAAAATGGTCCCTTTATGATATTCACTCAATGACATAATCAAAACGTAATCAATGACATAATCAAAAAAGTTTGTACTAAGATAATGAATGCCTATGAAAAAAGAAAAAAATAAAACGTCAAAAAATACCAAAAAAGGGAACAGTAAATTTTTGCTCACGATACTGTCATCCATGCACAGAGGGTCATTAATGGATGAGGAAGAATCCTGATGAAACCTTTAAGTCTCATCCTACAATGTCCCTAGAACTGTTCCTTATCAAATAGAGGGGTCATCACCTCAACAAGGATGACTATAACTTAGATCATCTAGTATCACCCTTGCTAAAACCAATATACAGGTCACCAGATAGAAAGGGAAAAGATGGCTCCAAAAACAAGAGCAACAAGCAAAGTTTCCCGACGTGTTTCCCTGATTAGTCAGGTTCGTCAGGAGAACATTAGCTCCAATTAGCTCCAGGCTTAACTAGTAAGAGATATCCCACGATGTGGGGTGCCCATGATACCAGGCCAGGGTAAAGTCAGAAATAAACTGGAAAGCTATACAGGGCAGTGCTGCGCACAAACCCCCAATTTGGGAAAGGGTTTAGTGGGGAAACTACCACTGCATAGTAAGTGCTCGGACAAACATGAGTTTTGTTTTGCTTCTATTTTTTTGTGCCTGTTTAGCTGCCCATGTTTTTTTTTCTCTAAATACAATAAAAGGCCCGTTTTGCACCCAGGACGCCTCTGTCTCTATGCCAAAGACTTAGCTAAATTCCTGGCCAAAAAGCCCCAATAACTTTTCCAAAATGTTTGCTCGTGCAGACTCTTTTCAAAAAAAAATGATCGGGGCTATTTTGCATAGAGTATGCACTATTTTTTCTGTCATTCCTGACAGAAATTGCGATGGAGGTTCAGGATGCAGATATAAAATATGGGAAAACAAAACAAAACAAAAAAAACTATTTAAACTAGACCATAACAGAAACAAGCAATTCATTATAAAAGAGAAAAAGAGAACCTAATGTATCTATTTTCCATATTCTGTTTGGTATTTGCATTTTGCTGGAATGGTTTTTCAGTGCCATGTCACATTTGCGGAGAACTTGAGATACCAGTACAAAATAAGAAAAACACCTCTCATAGAAGCTACCATATTTCAGACATTACCTTTGTCCCAGAATTCATGTAGGGTATAATAAGCATCTCAACATTACAGGTGATTAAAAAAACATCTGTAATGGATGTTGCAGGGTTAAAATGTAAAATGTTCCACTCATATGCCATTTCAATTTTAAGATGTTTTTTCCCCCTTGCTTTTATTGGGAAAATACGACACCGGAAAATATAAAGGTGGCTTGAACCCATACAAACCGAAAACACCTTTCTTGTTTTCCTCCAGTCTTTTGTTTTCTCTATTTTTCTTCCGAATGGGGAAGCACACTACAGAGAACACCCCTTTTGAAAGGTTAATAAATAGCCCGAAAATAGTGCAAACACACCACTATTAAAAAATGCTAACTTCGAAAACTTTATTTTTAGGGAATGCATAATGCCAAAAAACACATAAAATTGTATAAACATATAAAAAAATCAATTGCACTTCG
>JAODAL010071835.1:0-15367 GCA_025379985.1 Phyllomedusa bahiana
AATGGTAACATCAGTGATAAATGGCCGGTGCCTGTAGATAAGGTAACATCAGTGATAAATGGCCAGTGCCTGTAGTAAAGGCCTGTAGATAGGGTTACATCAGTGGTAAATGGTCGGTGCCTGTAGATAAGGTAACATCAGTGGTAAATGGCCAGTACCCTAGTAAAGGCCTGTAAATAAGGTAACATCAGTGGTAAATGGCCGGTTCCTGTAGATAAGGTAACATCAGTGGTAAATGGCCGGTGCATGTAGATAAGGTAACATCAGTGGTAAATGGCCGGTGCCTGTAGATAAGGTAACATCAGTGGTAAATGGCCGGTGCATGTAGATAAGGTAACATCAGTGGTAAATGGCCGGTGCCTGTAGATAAGGTAACATCAGTGGTAAATGGCCAATGCATGTAGATAAGGTAACATCAGTGGTAAATGGCCGGTGCCTGTAGATAAGGTTACATCAGTGGTAAATGGCCGGTGCCTGTGGTTAAGGTTACATCAGTGGTAAATGGCCGGTGCACGTAGATAAGGTAACATCAGTGGTAAATGGCCGGTGCCTGTAGATAAGGTAACATCAGTGGTAAATGGCCGGTTCCTGTAGATAAGGTAACATCAGTGGTAAATGGCCGGTGCATGTAGTAAAGGCCTGTAGATAAGGTTATACCAATGGTAAATGGCCGGTGCCTATAGTAAAGGCATGTAGATAAGGTTACATCAGTAGTAAATGACCGGAGCCTGTAGTAAAGGCCTTGAGATAAGGTAACTGTCACGATTCATGCCGCGGTCCCCTGCCATGGACCTGCTGTATCCTGCCGTGTCACCTGTCCAGTACCCGCTTTATTCTGATGTTGTATCCTGCTGTGTTCCTATGGACGTTTAAACCTGCTCTGCATATGTTTTCCTATGTTCCTGTCTACCACCGCCTGTGTTCCTGTCCTGCACCTCGGCTGTAACCACAGGTAGCCACGTCAGGGGTAGCGACCTGGAGGTCCCCGCAGCTAAGTCCGTCCCGCTTTGCGGTGGGCTCCAGTGAAGACCAGGGGCTCCTTAGACTCCATTCCCTTGGCGTGGTCTCCATCTACCATCTCACCTGCGGTGATCACAGAGGATCCGGATGTCAGCGGCGCCTCGCTTCAACGTATGCTGTTGTCGCCGCATTCGTTACAGAATGGACTGACCATGGATCCCGCCATGGTGCCTTTGCCTACTTTTTCTGCTGCTACCTGCTGTCATGTCTGTCCACAGGCTCATGGTTCGCCCAGAGTGTCTGTCTGTCCGCAGGCTCATGGTTCGCCCAGAGTGTCTGTCTGTCTGCGGCTCATAGTTCGCCCAGAGTGTCTGTCTGTCCGCAGGCTCATGGTTCGCCCAGAGTATCTGTCTGTCCGCAGGCTCATATTTCACCCAGATTGTCTGTCTGTCCGCAGGCTCATGGTTCTCCCAGAGTGTCTGCCTGTCCGCTGGCTCATGGTTCGCCCAGAGTTTCTGTCTGTCCGCAGGCTCATGGTTTGCCCAGAGTGTCTGTCTGTCCGCAGGCTCATGGTTCGCCCAGAGTATCTGTCTGTCCGCAGGCTCATGGTTTGCCCAGAGTGTCTGTCTGTCCACAGGCTCATGGTTCGCCCAGAGTGTCTGTCTGTCCGCAGGCTCATGGTTCACCCAGAGTGTCTGTCTGTCCGCAGGCTCATGATTTGCCCAGTATCTGTCTGTCCGCTGGTTCATGGTTCGCCCAGAGTGTCTGTCTGTCCGCAGGCTCATGGTTCGCCCAGAGTATCTGTCTGTTCGCAGGCTCATGGTTCGCCCAGAGTGTCTGTCTGTACCGCTGGCTCATGCTTTGCCCAGAGTGTCTGTCTGTACCGCTGGCTAATGGTTTGCCCAGAGTTTCTGTCTGTCCCCAGGCTCATGTTTCGCCCAGAGTGTCGGTCAGACGGCAGGCTCATGGTTAGCCCAGAGTGTATGTCTGTCCGCAGGCTCATGGTTCGCCCAGAGTGTCTGTCTATCCGCAGGCTCATGGTTCGCCCCGTGTGTCTGTCTGTCCGCAGGCTCATGGTTCGCCCAGAGTGTCAGTATCCCTGTCCGCTGGCTCATGGTTTGCCCAGAGCGTCAGTATACCTGTCGACTCGCTCATGGTTCGCCCAGAGCGTCAGTATCCCTTTCCGCTGGCTCATGGTTCGCCCAGAGCGTCTGCACCCGTGCCCGCTGGCTCATGGTTCGCCCAGAGCGTCTGCACCCGTGCCCGCTGGCTCATGGTTCGCCCAGAGCGTCTGCACCCGTGCCCGCTGGCTCATGGTTCGCCCAGAGCGTCTGCACCCGTGCCCGCTGGCTCATGGTTCGCCCAGAGCGTCTGCACCTGTGCCCGCTGGCTCATGGTTCGCCCAGAGCGTCTGCACCCGTGCCCGCTGGCTCATGGTTCACCCAGAGCGTCTGCACCCATGCCCGCTGGCTCATGGTTCGCCCAGAGCGTCTGCACCCATGCCCGCTGGCTCATGGTTCGCCCAGAGCGTCTGCACCCGTGCCCGCTGGCTCATGGTTCGCCCAGAGCATCTGAATCCTGTGCCCGCTGGCTCATGGTTCGCCCAGAGCCTCAGTATCCCTGTCTGCTGGCTCATGGTTCGCCCAGAGCGTCAGGATCCCTGTCCGCTGGCTAATGGTTCGCCTAGAGCGTCAGCACCCGTGTCCGCTGGCTCATGGTTCACCCAGAGCATCTGCACCCCTGCCCGCTGGCTCATGGTTCGCCCAGAGCGTCTGCACCCATGCCCGCTGGCTCATGGTTTGCCCAGAACGTCTGCACCCGTGCCCGCTGGCTCATGGTTCGCCCAGAGCGTCTGCACCCGTGCCCGCTGGCTCATGGTTCGCCCAGAGCGTCTGCACCTGTGCCCGCTAGCTCATGGTACGCCCAGAACGTCTGAATCCCGCGCCCGCTGGCTCATGGTTCGCCAAGAGCCTCAGTATCCCTGTCTGCTGGCTCATGGTTTGCCCAGAGCATCAGTATCCCTGTCCGCTTGCTCATGGTTTGCCCAGAGCGTCTGCACCCGTGCCCGCTGGCTCATGGTTCGCCCAGAGTGTCTGCACCTGTGCCCGCTTGCTCATGGTTCACCAAGAGCATCTGCACCCGTGCCCGCTGGCTTATGGTTTCACCCAGAGCCTCAGTATCCCTGTCCACTAGCTCTTGGTTCGCCCAGAGCCTGATTATCGGTGTTGCTGGCTCATGGTTCGCCCAGAGCGTCTGTATCCCTGTCCGCTGGCTCATGGTTCGCCCAGAGCGTCTGCACCCGTGCCCACTGGCTCATGGTTCGCCCAGAGCGTCTGCACCCGTGCCCGCTGACTCATGGTTCGCCCAGAGCGTCTGCTCCCGTGCCCGCTGGCTCATGGTTCACCCAGAGCGTCTGCACCTGTGCCCGCTGTCTGGCTCATGGTTCGCCCAGAGTGTCTGCACCCGTGCCCGCCGTCTGGTTCATGGTCCGCCCAGAGCCTCTGTTGCCTGGCTGATGGTCCAGCCCAGAGCGTCTGTTGCCTGGTTCATGGTCCAGCCCAGAGCGTCTGTTGCCTGGCCCATGATCCAGCCCAGAGCATCTGTTGCCTGGATCATGGTCCAGCCCAGATCGTCTGTTGCCTGGCTCATGGTTCAGCCCAGAGCGTTCATTGCCTGGATCATGGTCCAGCCCAGAGCATCTGTTGCCTAGCTCATGGTCCAGCCCAGAGCGTCCATTGCCTAGCTCATGGTCCAGCCCAGAGCGTCCGTTGCCTAGCTCATGGTCTAGCCCAGAGCATCCGTTGCCTGGCTCATGGTCCAGCCCAGAGTGTCCGTTGCCTAGCTCATGGACCAGCCCAGAGCGTCCATTGCCTAGCTCATGGTCCAGCCCAGAGCGTCCATTGCTTAGCTCATGGTCCAGCCCAGAGCGTCCGTTGCCTAGCTCATGGTCCAGCCCAGAGCGTCCGTTGCCTAGCTCATGGTTCTGCCCAGAGCGTCCGTACCCGTTTTGTTGCTTTCCGGCCCTGAGTACCCTCCCTTTCTTGCCTGTGCCCCATTTGTTTCCTCCCCTGCACCTCCTTATCTAGGTGTTCCCTATACTGGCTATACTCAGCCTGTACTTGGTTTTGGGGCTGCCCCCGTAGAAGTTGTGGGCCCCTGACCTACGTGGACTGCCATTTTTGTGATTTTGAGGGGGAGGAGGGGGCGTTGAGGGGGAGGGTACTGTCCCGGTTCACGCCGTGGTCCCCTGCCATGGACCGCCAGCGTGTCGTGCCTTCCTGGTACTTTCCTGTCCTGTTGCTCCTGCTTCCTGGGGTCCTGTTTGTGCACTGCGCCTCCTAGGGCGCGCGTGGCAGCTTCCTGTCCTTTATAGGTTCCCTGTCCTGTTCTAACTTCCTCTTAACCTGTTACCCCTGGCTATAAGAGGAAGTTTCTGTCTGTGCTTCAGGGTCAGTCCATTGCAGTCCTGTGCATTGCATTGTTTGTTGCGTTTTTTTGCTAAGTCCATCTCTGAGCTCCTGCTGGTGTCTCTGGACTTAACCCTTAGATGGTCCAGTGTCTGTAGTCATCTGAGTCCGGGACCATATGCCTGTCTGTCTCCTGTTGTCGTGTCTGCTGTCTCTGCATCTGTCCTGTGTCCTGCCTTGGCATCTGTTCCTTAACCTGCTGTATCCTGCCGTGTCACCTGTCCAGTACCCGCTTTATCCTAATGTTGTATCCTGCTGTGTTTCTGTGGACGTGTACGTTTAAACCTGCTCTGCATATGTTTTCCTATGTTCCTGTCTACCACCGCTGTGTTCCTGTCCTGCACCTCGGCTGTCACCACGGGTTTAGCCACTCGGGGGTAGCGACCGGGGGGTCACGCAGCTAAGTCCGTCCGCTTTGCGGCGGGCTCTGGTGAAGACCAGGGGCCCCTTAAACTCCGTTCCCTGGCGTGGTCTCCATCTACCATCTCGCCTGCGGTGATCACAGAGGATCCACACCTGGATGTCAGCGGTGCTTTGCTTCAACGTATGCTGTTGTCGCCGCTTTCGTTACAGTAACATCAGTGGTAAATGGCCGGTGCCTGGTAAATACCCGGTGCCTGTGGATAAGGTAACATAAGAGGGAAATGGCTGGTGCCTGTAGATAAGGTAGTAGTAGTTTCAAGGGAAACTTTTAATTACAAGAGGCATGGATCATGTACAAATTAAGTATTGAACTAATCCAAAAACAGTACAGAATACATGTTTTACATATAAAGGAGTAGTAAAAGCGGTATATAGTGAACCCAGTTGTCGCCAAAACGACGTTTCGGCAAATGCCTTTGTTAAGAGATATCTACTCTATAGAAGCAGATTGGTATAATTATGATATAGCGGGATAACAAGAGAAAATGTCAGCACGGCAAATCATAATAAGGTAGCCAGCTGGCCAGCACACCTAGAAACCCTCCGGACGTACTATTCCAGATCCTGCTGTCTCCACCCTTCCGTGGCACACTGCCTTATCCTGGCACACACTCCAAGGATCTGCATTATTATTATTTGCTGTGCTGACATTTTCAAGTGCTTTAAAAAAAAGTTGCTTTTATTGTGTAAAACAATATTTATGCATCACTATCATGTGATAGCCATAACTTTTTTATTTTTACAAATACAGTGCTGTATCAGGGTTTTTTTGTGTGATGAACTGAAATTTTCATTGGTACCATTTTGCCATTTATATGTCTTTTTGATCTCTTTTTATTCCATTTTATGCTTCGGGATGAACAAAAATAATTTTTTATACGCCGTCCACCGTGTGGGGTAAATAACATAACATATTTATAGGGTAGGTCATTATGCATGCGACAATACCAAATATGTGTACTTTATTTATTTTTGATTTTTTGGGGGGGGGTAGTTTGCGTTTGTAGAAAGGAAAAAGGGAGGTGTACATGTTTTTATTTTATTTTTTGTTTTACTTTTTTCACTTTTTCACTGTTCTTTGACTTGTCCCCATAGGAGACCTGTAACAGTGATCTTCACTGCTACAATGGACTACTGTGTACTGATCTCCATGGAAACTGTCAATCATTATGGCGGTCCATGCCCCCAGGGCATGACCGGGCATAGTGACATCACTATGTGACATCATAGTGACATCAGGGAAGCCATCGGTAGGCACATTGATTGCTCCCTCTCTCTATCTTTCCCATAGCTGCCGCAATTGCGATTGATCACAACAGCTAAGGGGTTAATCACCCGCGATTCCCCAATGTTGCGCTGGCCTCCGAGATCAACAAATCTAACACCCTGAAACTTCTTTCTGTGGGGCTGCATCAGGGACTCGGTGTATCTGCCCCTCCAGCCACAGAATGTGAACAACCTGAGACAATACATCACTAAAACAGTGGATTTTATATCTGAGGATATGCTGGGACGTCTGGACAGAATTGGACTACCATCCAAATGTCTGTCATGTCACCGACTGAAATCACTTTATATTTGTAGTGTATAGATAAAACTTAGATAGTCTTTTCTTGTTATTAAATTTGTGTTATGATCTCTTAGTTAGGAATACCTAATAATATGTAATTTGGCTTTTTTTTTATCACCTTGTATAGTAAGACATCATCTACCTTATGGTTAGCATTAAATTGCAACATTTAGGACGACATGTATGAACGGGGCTGCGCCAGATATCTGACGTCTTTTCAGCTCTCTATCTGGTGCAGCCCCGTTCAAACATTTTTAAATCTCCCGCATACCACTCCCGGGCGCATTACATAGTGCCTGCGGCGCTTTGTAATGCGCCCAATCTCGGGGAACCACACTAGAACCGTACAAAGCTATAGATTTATAGCTTCAGTATGGCATTTCTAGGCGCATTACAGCTGGAACAGGTAGACCGGTTTCAAAGTGGTATACCTAAGCCAGAAGTGTCGTCTTAGCGCTAGAATGCACCTGATTTATGACCCGCTGTAGAGTTCACACACCAAATTTCATGCATGTCACCCTTAGCATTTCCCTTAGTGTATTCTTATTATATCCCAATTTCATCCTGCTTACAGCTATACAAGATGTATGATGGAACTGAAAATGTACTACAGAAAATGTGACCTTAGTAATGAAGGGATCTTCCCTTAGAGGCGGTCTCTTGTAGAGGTTTCTAGATAAGAGCGCGCGCCGGACCGGGGCCACGCCCCCATGAGGGGAGGCGCAGCATTACCCGGCACGCTGGACGCGGCCGGAGCGTGGCGCGGTGACGCGCCAGTCGGGGGAGGAGTTCGGGCGCAGGGAGGGGCGGTATTTAAGGCCGCTTCTCCGTCCGGGAAAGCAGTCGGCGCAGCACATGTGAGGCAGTGAGGAGCCCGTGCTGCGCGCTGCTTTAACCCCTGGGGAGTCTAAGAAGTCGGGAGGCGGCACTGAGCAAGTGAGGGAGGTAGCTGGAGAGAGGCTATGGCGGAAGGGGACCCGGGAGCTGGAGGAGCTGCGGCGGTTAGCCGCATCCAGGGGCGCAGCATGGCTGCAGGAAGCAGTGCAGGCGGTGGTCGGCGGCGCAGGGGCCGCGGTGGCAGGCCTCCGCAGCGCCTGAGCCCGGAGTGTACTCCGAGGGCCCGTCGTCACGGGGGGAGCCCTTCCAGGGACCCTCCGGGTCGGGGGGATCGCCCTGTTGCTGGGGGGGCGGTCGTCTCGGCTCGGGAGGCATCCGAGTGGGCTGGCGGGCTCTACGGGAGACAGTGGGCCGGGTCACCAGTCCGGTGCAGGTCTGGCTGTTGCCCCTTCTTCGGCGTTCCGGTCCGTAGTACGTGGCACCTGCTGCGAAGCTCCGTCAGGGGGTCACCCGGCGTCGGAGGACGTCGGGAGACCGCGGTGAGGACGACAGGGGAGTCGGTAACGCGGAAGGGCTCAGCGGGCGGCATGCGTCGACCTGGACGCGGTTTTGCAAGAGCATCCAGACTTAGGCGGAGTGCAAGGAGCCTCGTCGTCTTAACAGGATCCTCGCCTGCGCAGGTTCCTCCCCCCTGTTGGGTTTGAACGGCCTAGACCCGGGCCGCCGTACAGCAGCGTGGATAGAATGTTTTCAGAGGACGTCGCTCGCTACCCCAGGGGAACGCTGGTGGGTCCCCATCCCCACGCAGCCCTGGTGAAGTATAGTTAGTATATGTCCTTGTCGTGTTCGTTTTCCCCCTATATTGCAAGTCCCTGGGTGCTGTGTAGGATCGCAGGCTCACCAGGGCCTAGGATGGCCGGGTGGAGAGGCGGGCTTCAGGGGACCTGGGGGAGGGGCAAGTGGTGTTACAGATGCGGTTCGAGCTTGGTTACTGGCTCGTTAGAGAGTGGGGGCAGGGCGAGGGGTCCCGTCCCCGATTGGAGCGTGGTTCCCCCACAACAGTTGGACGTTGAGGCCTTTGGCGTGGACGGGAGGTTCCTGCAGGGTGCTGGTCAGGCACAAGTGGGCGCATCGGGAGTGGGGGATGCGGTTTTCTGTGCAGACCGAGAAGGAGCATCCGGATAGTGTGTGCAATTGGATGAACCGGCGAAAGTGAAAGACAATTTCAGCTCGCAGGGCTCAGGAGCGCATATGAAGCAGGAGGTGGCGGGCGAAGAAGATTGGAAAAGACTGAATCGTTTGGAAATCTTTTCACTTCATCCGCTGGAGAAAATTAATAACGGACAAGGGAAAGAAGGAGGAAGAGAAAGAAAGCGGAGGAGGAAAAGCGCGGTAGGTGCCTGATCCCTCAGACGTTCTATCAAATTGGCTGCAAGCATATGCCATATTGGCAATTGTGATTGGGGATAAGGGCGCCGGAAAAATTGGTTTTAATATTTGTTTATTTTTGGTTATTATTCGGCGTTGTTTGGTTACATGGATTCGATCGGGGAGGCGCATCGGGCCTATGGGTGGTTGTGGTGGTTGCTGATAAGAGAAAGCAATATCGCCAACAAGGCGGACCGCCCGCCCATATCGTGGGACCATAAGGATATAGGAGGCTTGGTTTAAAAGTGATGCCCCGAAGAGATTCGGTGTCGCCCTTTCAGGGGGGGGGCGGTGTGGCCGACAAGGGGGACATCCGGGGATCAGGAGGAGGGTCCTCAGCTGTGGGTCAAAAGGGCCTTGCAGAGGCAGTTCAATAGCGCCAGTGTTAAATATGGAGCAGGATTAAGTTCTCAAACAAATCTGCTCATTTTGTGGGGCGACCTCAAGCACCCTTCTCCCAGTGTTTTAAAAAGGGCGGGGTAAGGGCGGGGCCGGTAGTTAGCCACGGGGGCGCGACGCGGGTGAAACTTCGAGAGATGGAGCCGTTTTTCTGTCCAGGTTTAGTGATTGGCCGGCGGCGATATTGTTAGGGATATGGTTTTTCTCGGAAGGTTTTTAATGATTCCCAATATTGGGGGGGGGTGGGGGGGGGGGGTGGGGGGGGGGTGGGGGAGGGGGGGGGGGGGGGGGGGGGGGGGGGGCCCCCCTCCCCCCCCCCCCCCCCCTGCATCAGTTGGCCTTTTCGTAAAAATTCTACTGTCTGCCCATGAGCACCCAGACCTGGTAATAACGGAAAAGTGAGGAAGGAACTGGCATTTGGAAGGAATGTCGGGTCCCTTTTGTGAGGTGCCCCCATTTCCAGATTTGGTGGTTTTTTTAACCTTATGGTGTCTTGGTCCCGAAGAAGGAGCCGAATAAAATTCCCGCTTACCACCATTTATCGTTTCCCAAAGGGAGCTCGGTCAATGATGTGCATAGCAACCGATTTGGTGATTTGGTGGTGTACGACATCATTTTGACGATGGCAGTGGCTTGGAGCAGCGGTTTGGGGCGGGTTCCATGAATGGCGAAGGACGACATTGAATCGGCATTCCAGGCTACTTCCGGTGCATGCGGAAAGCGTAGCGTCTTGTTGGGTGTTACTGGAAGGACAGTATCTATGTGGATCGTGCCTCCCATGGGTAGTTCGTTATCATGCGCCTATTTTGAGGCATTTAGATCTTTTTTGGAGTGGTTGACAGGATTTTGCGGTGTTAATTCCCATCATTCATTACTTGGATGATTTTCTTTGTGTTGGGCCCCGCTGTTACCCGATTTGCGGGCCCCCCACCGCTGCTACATGCATTGTATTGGTTGGCGAGCGGTTGGGGTTCCGCTGGCGGAGGGGGAAGACGGAGGGTCCAGTTTCTTGTTTTGAGTTTTTGGAATCTGTATATGACTCGGTGGCAATGGAGTGTGGTTGCCAGAGGATAAACCTGATGGCGTTAAAGGGGAGGTACAGAGTGTGTGGGGCGGTTTAGAAAGATACCGATGGAGGAGATGCAGTCCTTCTTGGCAAACTGTGAACTTTGCCTGTAGATTTTGCCCAGGGTGAGGGAGTTCTGTAGGCCGGTGGCGAGGGCTTAACGGCGGGGGATTGAGAAGCCACAACCATTATGTGGCGGTTGAATCGGAACACAGTGAGGACTGGCAGTGTGGTGGGTCATATTTGAAAAGTATAATGGCAGGTCCTCATTTTGTTTTGGGGGAAGGGAGGTCTCGCAATGGGAAGGTGGGAGATCTTTACTGATGCGGCGGGCAGCACGGCTTTGGGGCATTTGGGGGACAAGCTAGGTGTGCGGCCCTATGGCCGACAGAGTGGGCGGACTCCCTTTGGTGCGGAATCTTGGCGTTCCTCGAACTCTTTCCCATCGTGGTGGCGGTTGAGCTTTGTGGGGATAGGGTGCGGGACTCAGAAGTTACGGTTTCCAATTGTGACAACTTGGGAGTGGTGCAGGCCATCAACAATTTTGTCTGCATCCTTCGCCTCGTGGTTCGGCAGCTCCGTTGTTGGTTTTGCGGTTGCTTTGAATTGAATTCTTGGGTTTGGCGGAGCATGTTCCGGGGGTGCTGAATGTGGTGGCTGATCTCTCTTTCTCGATTACAGTGGAGCGATTCAGGAAGCGGCGCCGTTCGGCGGCGGAAGAGGATGAGGAATGCACCAGTCACCTTTGGAGCGCGGCCTCCGAGAAACGCCGACCATTTGATCCCGGTGCTTCCCTATCAGGTGGGACCGTGATTTGGCTTACGGGAGGGCCTGGAGATGTGGTCGAGCATGGCTTGCAGGTTCTGTTCGGTGACGTCGGAGGAAGATGAAGTGGGGGCATTGTTGGCCTGTTGGTTCACATGGAGGGGTTAGGAGTGGTCATCTGCTAAAGTACGCAGTTTTATGGCGGGCATATCATTTGGTTTTAAGTGGAGGAGGAGGAGGGATATGACCAAGGATTTTTGTTATCTCTCGTCTTATGCGAGGTTATGGGCGTGGGAGGGGGCCAGGGATTGCGTCCCCCGTGGTTTCGCTTTGTTGGAAAGGTTGGGGGGGGGTGGTCCCTCAGTGGCAGCCTCAGAGTACGAGGTGGCTTTATTTCGCTTGGCCTTCCTCGTGCTGGCATTATTAAGGGCGCTGATGTGGGGAGCTGGTTCCTCCCCGAGTCATTCCAAATGTGGGTGGCTTAGCAGGCGTGCGGACGTGTGGGAGCACGATGTGAACGGTAGTATATTGGATCCGTGGACGGTCCAAAAACGTATCAGGAGGGAGGGCCACAGGAACAGTTTGAGGTGGATCCCGGCTCTGATGTCCCCACTGCATGTTTTAGCGGGCATTTCGGGAGATTTGGTGCAAGCTGTGGTTGGGCCTTTATTGGTTCATCAGGATGGTTCTTTTCTGTCTCGATTCAATTTGCGTCCAATGTTCAGAGTGTTTAGGGCAATTGTCCTGGAGCCCGGTGCGTGCGCCCCGCCCACGTTTCGCCTCGGGGCGGCAACGGAGGCGGCGGGGTGGGGCTCTGCCCTAAGTTGGTCCGCAGATTGGAAGATGGAATCGACCGTTCCGAGGAATATGTGCGCCCCCAAGTTGTTGTCGGAGGACTGAATTAGGAGGGCGTGGGTTTTTGCTGTTTCTTTCCTAGTCTTGCCAGTTACGTTTCGTGTATCTGTTTTATAGTAGTTCCGTTCGCCTTACCATGTCAGGGATCCTGGGACATTCCTATGTCTACTGGGCGCGGAGAGAGCGGCGTCCGCCGGATGGGCGTCATGCTCCGGTTTTTCCGCGCGATGTTGTGGCGGTGATTCGGTGGATAGGATGGCGTGGTAAGAGGTGGGCTGGGTGGTTTTCCGGAATTTTTTGCGGTATGCTAGCACTGGATAGACCCCCCGGATGATTTCTGGTGCTGCAACTGCGCGGAAGTAAATGATTTGGGCTCCCTTACGGCTCGGGGAGTTGGTAAAAAAAACATCAAATATGGCCTGTAGCGGTTGTGGGTCGTCTTTTCCCAGACTGGTAAATTGTGGGGGGGTATGGTGTTCCGGATCGTTGGGGGGGGGCGGCAGTGGATAGTTAAATAAGGCCCGGGTAAGGCGAACGGGTCAGTGGAGGTTTTGTGGCCGAAAGGGGGTGGTGGTCGTGCCCACCTCAAACGGGGAGGCAGGCGAGGGGAATTTTTGGAGAACGGATGGGGTTATCGACGGCGGTTTTTTACTGGCCCTATGGGCCCTCTTTCCCTGCAAAAAGGGCATTGAGAGGGCGTTTGGTTTGGTGGGGGTCTCGGGGTGCATAAGGGGTCATGCATGCTCGCGGGGGGCGGCGAGGTTTTTTGGAGTGTGGAGGAAATTAGTGAGGGAGTCCTTCGGGGTTGGGGTTTCCCCCAGGTTTGGGTAACTTGGACTCCCCCGGGAAGGTGGGGTCTTTCGGGGTGTTTTCCTGGGGGCAAAATGGAGGAGCATAGAGATGGCTTTTGGGCCCCCGGCCCGTGGAGTAGGTGGGGCAAATGGTGGTTTGTCCCTTCGGGGGTTTTTTTGCCCGGGGGAGTTTTGGGGGCTCCCAAAGGGCCCCGGCCCCCTATTTGGTACTGGTTGGTTGAAAGAGTTATTTGGGTTATTTATGTGGTTGTATATAGATATATATATATGTATATGGAGAGGCTCTGGTAGAGTCGGATTCTTTATACGTGGATGTATATATTTACATATATATATTTATATACCGGTTACAGATTTATATCATATTTATACTGGTTGTTTTATATTTATGTGTATTTTGTTAATAAAACGGCTGCTGTGGCCAATTTAATCCAAACAGGTGTGTCGTGTCATTACTGGGTGGCCACAGTAGGGAGGTGGGGATGAGGAACAAAGGAAGGAAGTTGCGGTGGAGGGCAGGACGCGCAGACTCAGCGTGGCCATGGGGTCAAGAGCGCGCGCCTGACTGGGGCCACGCCCCCATGAGGGGAGGCGCGGCATGACCCGGCACGCTGGACGCGGCCGGAGCGCGGCGCGGTGACGCGCCATTCGGGGGAGGAGCTCGGGCGCAGGGAGGGGCGGTATTTAAGGCCGCCTCTCCGCCCGGGAAGGCAGTCGGCGCAGCACATGTGAGGCAGTCCCACCCGCCCGCCCGCCCTAAATTAGGGTTCGGTGTGTAGGGGGTGTGGTTCGTGGGGTGTTGGTTCTCAGCACAGTTGGGTGCTGGGGACTAGTTATGTCATGGTGGCCGTGGCGGTCGAGGTTCTTGGAGTGGTGGAGGAAATTGGTGAGGGAGTCCTTCGGGGTAGGATTCCCTCAGAGTTTGGGTAACTTGGACGGCCCGGCGAAGGTGGGCTCTTTCGGGGTGTTATCCCTGGGGAGCAAAATGGAGGAGCCATAGAGTATGGCTTTTGGGCCTCCGAGCCAGTGGAGTACGTCTGGGGGCAAATGGTGGATTGTCCCTTCGGGGATTTGGTCGCCGGATCGGTGTTGGGGCTCCAAGGACCTCGGCCCCATATTTGATACTGGTTGGTTGAAAGAGTTATTTGTGTTATTTATGTGGTTGTATATAGATATATATATGTATATGGAGAGGCTCTGGTAGAGTCGGATTATTTATACGTGGATGTATATATTTACATATATATATTTATATACCGGTAACAGATTTATATTATATTTATACTGGTTGTTTTATATGTATGTGTATTTTGTTAATAAAACGGCTGCTGTGGCCAATTTAATCCAAACAGGTGTGTCGTGTCATTACTGGGTGGCCACAGTAGGGAGGTGGGGATGAGGAACAAAGGAAGGAAGTTGGGTGGAAGGCAGGACGCGCAGACTCAGCGTTGCCATGAGGTCATGTGATATTTGTATGGGTGCACGTAGCTGAGCTTACTTCATGTTTATTATATACAGTGAATTTCCAGGATGCGTCCACACTGCAGTGACAAAATATTAGTTGGATTCTGTCTTAAGAATCTGGCCAGTACAGGCAGTCCTTGACTTACACCGTTGCGACTTACATCTGTCCACTAGTTACAAACGGAGACTTATGGGGCATGATAGCACTTGTAGTTCCATGTTCCACGACAAGTTCCAGCATGCCAGAGCAGCACATGAGGTGAAATCTTCTTAACAGGGGAACAGACAGCAAACAAATGTAAAACCCTTCCCTGCAATATCCACAACTAAAAAAAAAACCTCTTTTGTGCTGCAGTTACATTTAATAAATATACCCCTTTCTGACTTACATACAAATTCAACTCAAGAAAAAGTCCCTATCCCATTCGTAATCCGGGGACTGCCTGTATTTTGTCATCTTTTAGATGGTTTTGGAGGACAGTTCTGTCCGCAGTTTGCTGATTTGTCTGTCCCTCTCAACCATTCAAATGCAGAGCTTCTGCCCATAAACCGGACGGAAGATTGTGCATGTCTTTTGGAACGCCGGTGGTATAAAAAAACATCCGGCAGATAATCCGTTCAGTGTGGACTGCTGAAAAGATTTTCTATCAAAGTCTATGGAGATGGTTGACAGTCGGTTTTTTAGATGGTTTTCAAATCTGAAAACCATCTAAAAAATCTGAGCAAAGTCCTTTCCGTGTGGACGGGCTCTTAAAGGGGTTGTCTCACTACACTGATTCATCTGACCTCAGTCCTGTTTTCTTTGTTTCAGTATGAATTCAGGGGCGTGTTTACTGACTTCCACTAGGCTGCAGTAGAAGCCAGGTCTGTAGTTATAGCAACCAGTGCTGACAGCCTATCAGGATAGCTCAAACAGGTCTGTAGCTATAGCGACCTGAGGAGCTGATGCAGCCCATACAAGAGGGGTATTTAAGAATAGGTAGGACACTGTTAGTGGACATATATTGCAAAGTGACTTGTTTTTGCAAGATCTTTAACATAAAAAAAAACAATCCTTGTAGTGAGATAACCCCTTTTAATGTAACTTGCTATTTAGTTATATATCTTTGTTAAATGATACAGGGTAGCTGGTGCCATATTTTAAGAATCTGAAAGACCTGTTTACATTTGTGTTGCCTTTTCCAAGCCTGTGTGCTCTGTTTTTGCTGTTGGAATCATTCATGTGGTAAGCAGTGTCTTTTTCAGCTTGACATATTTCCTTCTTTAGCTTATGGCTCTAAGGTATAATATTATGTGTGTGCAAGGAATAAATGTTTTTATG
>JAODAL010071836.1:0-15367 GCA_025379985.1 Phyllomedusa bahiana
ATTATTTGACAAATTGAAATCGGCACATTTTTTTATGGTGTCGGTTTTTTTTAGACTTTAATTTGGTTAAAATCGGCATCATCTTTTAAAATCGCCCTTTTTTGGCGCTTCCTGTAATTTTGCGGCCCAGCAAATCGATTACAAAATAGAAGGGTGAAAATGTGTGTGCGACGTCATACGGGATGGTATGGTTGCGTTTGGCTGAAAAATCACATGCCCCTCGTTTTACATAGAACAGTTTTCCTGTTCAGCCTTAGTGTCTCCCAGCGTCTTAGAGCAGAAGGACGTGCGCTCTGCTTGTGTCCAAACAGCTCAGCGAAATTATTATATCTTCACAGAGAAACCTCTACTATTACTGTGATCCTTAAAATTTAGTTAGATTAGAGATTGGAATATTATAAGTTAGGTAGGAATTTTAAAAGGGCATCTACCGCTGTAAAGTAAAGGGGGGGAGCGGAAGGGGGGGGGCCCCCGCGGGCGAACACAGACAAGCTCTATAAAAGAATACTGGATAAAGTCACCAAACTTATGTGTAGACATTGCAATAGCTTTATTATTAACAGTTTTTCTATTGAAATATTTCCTGGATATTGGCATCCTGAACTTATAGGATACACATCTTTTCTAGTAACGCAGGTCTTTTTGTTAGTGCAAAACTCCACTTTATTATCAGTATACATGTCAGATAGGTTTCATTTTCAATTTTGCCCATTCCACCTTTGTTGATATACCCACCTTGTACTTAAATTAAATCCAGCAAGTCAGCACAGGTTGATGGGTTGCCAAAAATACCTTGTAATATCCGAATAAATTTCAGATACGTGTTTTTTGACTTTGGCGCACTACAGCTTTGTTCATTGAGGCACCTTGCACTTAAATGTGAAAAAATACATTGTGTAGTCACCACAGGTGAATTGATAGGTGCCAAAAAATACCTTTATTATCCGAATACATTTCAGATACGTGTTTTTTCACTTTGGCGCAGGCCAGCTTTGTTGATAGATCTACTTTGCCTTTAAAAATTTGAATATAGCAATTTTGTAGTCACCACAGGTAATTGATGGGTTTGCCAAAAATACCTTTTATTATCCGAATACATTACGATACGTGTTTTTTGACCTTTTGCCCAGTCCAGATTTGTTGAAAGAGCCACCTTGCAGTTAAATTTGAATCCAGCAATTGTGTAGTTACCACAGGTGAATTATAGGTGCCAAAAAATACCTTTTATTATCCGAATATATTACAGATACGTGTTTTTTTTATTTTGGCGCACTACAGCTTTGTTCAATGAGGCAACCTTGCACTTAAATGGGAATACTGCAATTTTTTAGTCACCACAGGTGAATTGATAGGTGCCAAAAAATACCTTTTATTATCCAATACATTTCAGATACGTGTTTTTTGACTTTGGCCAGGCCAGCTTTGTGATAGATTCTACTTTGCATTTTAAATTTGAATACAGAAATTTTTGTAGTCACCACAGGTGAATTGATAGGTGCAAAAATACCTTTTATTATCCGAATACATTACAGATACGTGTTTTTTTGCACTTTTGCCCAGTCCAGATTTGTTGATAGAGCCACCTTGCAGTTAAATTTGAATCCAGCAATTGTGTAGTTACCACAGGTGAATTGATAGGTGCCAAAAAATACCTTTTATTATCCAATACATTACAGAAAACGTGTTTTTTGCACTTTTGCCCATCCAGATTTGTTGATAGAGCCACTTTGCAGTTAAATTTTGAATCCAGCAATTTTGTGTAGTTACCACAGTGAATTGATAGGTCCCAAAAAAATACCTTTTTATTATCCGAATACATTACAGATACGTGTTTTTTTGCAATTTTGACCAGTCCAGAATTGTTGATAGAGCCACCTTTGCAGTTAAATTTAAAATCCAGCAATTGTGTATTTTAACCACGGGTGAATTGATGGGTGCCAAAAAATACCTTTTATTATCCAAATACATTACAGATACGTGTTTTTTGCACTTTGCCCAGTCCAGATTTGTTTGATTGAGCCACCTGCAGTTAAATTTGAATCCAGCAATTGTTAGTTACCACAGGGGAATTGATATTGCCAAAAAAAAACTTTTATTATCCGAAAACATTACAGATATATGTTTTTCTACTTTGGCGCGGGCCAGCTTTGTTGATAGATCTACTTTGCAGTTAAATTTGAATACAGCAATTTTGTTGTCACCACAGGTGAATTGATAGGTGCCAAATATACATTTTATTATACGAATACAATTTCAGATACGTGTTTTTTTCACTTTGGCGCAGGCCAGCTTTGTTGATAGATCTACTTTGCAGTTAAATTTGAATACAGCAATTTTGTAGTCACCACAGGTGAATTGATAGGTGCCAAAAATACCTTTTTTTTATCCGAATACATTTCAGATATGTGTTTCTTCACTTTGGCGCAGGCCAGCTTTGTTGATAGAGCTACTTTGCAGTTAACTTTGAATACAGCAATTTTGAAATCCCCACAGGTTAATTAATATGTGCCAAAAATACCTTTTTATTATCCGAATACATTCAGATACGTGTTTTTTGCACTTTTGCCCAGTCCAGATTTGTTGATAGAGCCACCTTGCAGTTAAATTTGAATCCAGCAATTGTGTAGTCACCACAGGTGAATTGATAGGTCCCAAAAAACCTTTTATTATCCGAATACATTAAACAGATACTGTTTTTTTACTTTGGCGCAGGCCAGTTTTTGTTGATAGATCTACTTTGCAGTTAAATTTGAATACAGCAATTTTTGAAAGTCACCACAGGTGAATTGATAGGTGCCAATAATACCTTTTATTATCCGAATACATTTCAGATAGTGTTTTTTAACTTTGCCGCAGCCAGCTTTGTTGATAGATCTACTTTGCATTTTACATTTGAATACAGCAATTTTGTTTTATTTTGAGGGATTTGAGAATAGCTGTGATTTGCCGTCTTTTAATAAGAGACTTTCCAAAACTCTTCCATACCTTCTCAAATTTTTATATTTCTGAACATGGAGCGAAATTCAGGTGGTAAGCAAGCAAAGAGGGGGGTAGGACATGGAGGTAGAGGTACGAGAAAGGTGCTCCTTCCAGTGCTGGTGACAACACGCATGCCAGTGGATCATCAGTTGCACGACCGTCAGGCCTGTCATCGCTGGGTCATGGGCCCAGTGAATCTCAGTAACGAACAGCGTCGCCAATCTGTCCTTCAGGGGTTAATGCAACCTGCATCCAGCAGCATCTTACCCTCGTCCTCCCAGTCACGGCACAAATGTCTCATCAGCATCACCAGCATCCGCCAACAGAAGCAGCCCAAATGTCAACTCGTGTACCCACCACTGTGGATAACCCATTTTCTGAAGACCTCTTTGATGACAAAATGCGGTTGGGGTCAGAAGGCATGTTAAAAGATCAAGAGGCCAAAGAGGATGATATTCTCTGCTCTGACGCCCATTTTACTGATGACATCAGAGGAGGAGAAGGAACCCGGGTCAATCGGCAAAAATCCCGGGGGTTCGGCAACGCCTTGCAGTCCCCTTGCTTTTTAGCCCGCAGCTCCAGGATACAGAATGTCAGGACGAGGAAGTCACCTGTGTTGATGTTGATGATGACGACATTGTGGATCTAACGTGGTCTTTTCAGCAGAATTTGTTTGCGAGCGCTTCATCACTGGACGAGCAGGAAGACGATGGGTTGTGTCAGTAGGGGTTCCGCCTCAAAAAGGGAGAGGGCGGTCGCAGAAGTCCGCTGATATGATTCCGCCAGCCACGGTCAGCGCAAACCCCGCTCCTCGCTTATCGCCGTCAAAAAGGTCCAGGACCTCTCAAGCCTGGGCCTTCTATGACCAAGCCTCTGTTACACCCAGCGATGTCATTTGCCGCCTTTGCCAAAAACGCATAAGTAGAGGCAAGAACCTTAGGTGTTTAACCACCACCAACATGTCTAGTCACATGCAGCGAATGCATGAGTTGAAATGGAGGCAACACTTGGCCAAAAAAGGCCAGACCAATGCCGGGCCTCCAACCACTGTCACACCCTCTGTCTCCGCCTCCTCCTCCGCCATCACCAAGCGTTCCTCAGCTGCCCATGTCTCTCAGAGTCATGATCAGGGATCAGCCTCCGCTTCAGCCTCCACCGTCGCCCGAGTACCCCAGCACCACCAGAGCCCCATCCTACCCCTTCTCCTTCCGCCAGTTTGACGACCAGCAAAACCGACAGCGGCCAGTCTAGCAGCCAGCCTTCTGTCTTCCAGGTTTGGGAGCAGAAGAAACATTTTAAACCCCAAACCATCCCAAAGCCAAAAGCCTGAATGTCGGCATTGCCAGGCTTTTGGCCTTGGAAATGTTGCCTTTCCGTCTGGTGGCCCACAGATGGGTTCCGCCACCCCATGGCCCTTGCCTGCCCCCAATACCAGATGCCGAGCAGGCATTTCCTTGCCAGAAAAGCCGTCCCTGCCCTGGCCTGGCCAGCCACGTGTCATCTAAAATTTCAAGCATGTTGTCTGCATCTGTGGCCAGAAAAGTCCATCTGACCACCAACACATGGACTAGTAAGCACGCCAAGCCGCTATATCTCTGTGACAGCTCACAGGGTGAGCTGGGTGGATGTCCCTGGGGGTAAACGTGGCTCTCAGGCTCGGCGCACGCTCTTTCAAAACCGCAGGATGGTGCAGGGTTCTTTCCCCCAAGGTCCTCTGGTGGAAATCACGTGCCCAAGAAACCAGGCCGTGTTGAAATTAATCTGTCTTGGAGACCGTCCACACACAGGTCAGGGCTGTGGACGGCTCTCCACAACGAGACCGAGCGCTGGCTGGGGTGACAAGAACCTTGTGCCAGGGAAGGTGGTGTGCATAACGGGCGAAATCTGCTGGCCGCCACTTAAGATCGGTAGGCTTGGGGCACATCCCTTGCCTGGGACATGTAATGAACCCTTTTCGTCCAAATTTCTAAAGAGCTACCTGGGTCTGGACTGCCTGCTGAGGAAGGCTCGAAGTCTAAGTTCACACTTGCGCCGTTCGCACCCTGTTTCGTCCCGCCTGGCTGCGTTGCAGCGTCAGCTCAGCCTCCCCGTCAACCGTCTCATTGTTGACGTGGCAACACCTGGAATTCCACCTTCCACATGCTCCACGATTGTGGCAGCAGCACAATGCCAATACGCAGTACGAATTTACACATGCCTGACAAGCACGGTGCGGACCTCGGGGTGTTGAGCCACCGAGAGTGGAGGAGGTGAAAGAGCTCTGCACCATCCTTGCCAGTTTTGAAGAAGCCACCAAAATGGTCAGTGAGGACAAATGCCCTTGTCAGCATGAGCATTGTGGTGATCTTAGTTCTGGAACGATTGTTGGACACTCTGAAACAACAGGTCCCGCCAGCGACGGAGGAGGAAAAAGGACCAAAAGATGCGGGCCACGGAGGCCTTTCTCTCCGTCAAATCCACAAGGCCTCACAGTTTCACAATTTCATCGGTCTTCATTAGGCAGTGGTTCGGGTTCAGAGCTATTTCAAGGTGGCGCATTCAGCTCTCAGGGTGCATCATCTCGGTCAAGTCAGGGCTGTGTTGAAGCTGTGTCGGAGGCAGCGGAGGAGGAGGAGGAGGAGGAGGAGGAGTAGGTATTCCTAGACACCGATGTTACCGACGTCCCAAAATGAACAACAGTTACTGGGTGGCCACCCTCCTGGATCCCCGGTACAAAAGAAAACTCAGCACTTTCCTTCCACCCACCCAAATAGCGAGTAAAATGCAGGAAATGGAGAACTTGCTGATTGATCTACTGGAGACATCTGTTGCGCCTACTTTACGTTCCCCAAATGTCACGGTGGAACAACATCAGCGACGTGACAGCAGTAGAGTGCCAAGTAGGCGTAGCGGCACACAGGCAAGGTGGCAGAAGCCTAATGTGGGTACCTCTGGCAATCTTGTTTACCACCCTCACCAACGCATGCAATGCGGGCACACATCCAACAACACAGAATCAGCTTAAGATCATTGGTGCATGACTATCTGCGTCCAACACCGATGTTTTTGTATGTGTTCCAGACCCAATAACTCTTGGTATCCAAATGGACAATGGCCCAGCTGGCTCATCACCCATAGAGGTGTTGTCCTGCCCAGCCCGCCAGCGTCATATCTGAGCGGACCTTCAGCACAGCTGGAAGAGTCATTACAGACAAACACATCCGGCTTTTCCCCAGATAATGTGGATCGTTTGACTTTCATCAAAATGAATCAGGGATGGATTTCTGATGATGTTGTGGCCCCAATTGCCGAGGGCACCGATTAGTTGCCGGGCAATCACATTCCTCTTCAAACAGAAATGGTCTTCTTGAAAAATGTTTTTTAAAATGATCATTTTCTTACTGCATTTTTTCTCTTTCCAACAGTTCATTTTGCTGGTTTTTGCTGTGAGGGAAATGTAAAAGACAGCAAGGTTTCATGACAACACCGTATTCCATTTACTCACTTTATCTTAAGAAGTTTTCGCATTGTCAATGGGTTTTGAGGGCATGTTGCTGTGAGATACAGCTATAATTATGGTCCTTTGGAACAGAATGTGGCTTTTAAGTGGGATTTCTCCCTCACAAAATTTTTTAAAAGTGGCTGAGAAGTCATATTTATAATTTTTTGGGTCATGTAGCTGTGAGATACAGCAAAAATCATGGTCCTTTGGAACAGAAATGTGGCCTTTTTTAAATGGCATTTCTCCCTCACAATTTTTAATAGTGGGTGAGAAGTTTTATTTAAAAATTTTTTGGGGTCATGTAGCTGTGAGATACAACAATAATCATGGTCCTCTGGAACATAAATGTGGCTTCTAAGTGGCATTTCTCCCTCACAATATTTAACAGTGGCTGAGAAGTCATTTTTAAAAATTTTTGGGTCATGCTGCTTTGAAATGCAGCAATACTACAGGTCATATTATAAAAAAAATGTTGTTTCTAAAATAAATTTGTTTTTCACAATTGTCCAAAGTGGCTCAAGGGTCAAAGCTTTGAATTTTGGGGGCATTTTGCTTTGAAATGCAGCTATACAAAAGGTCCATTATAAAAAAATGTTGTTTCTAACGACATTTGTTTTTCACAATTGTCAAGAGTGGCTCAAGGGTGATGGGGCTGTCAGAAACAGGAATAGGTAGGACACTGTTAATGGACACATATTGCAAAAAAGACTTGTTTTTGCAAGATCTTTAACATAGCTATCAATCCCTGTATTGAGACAACCCATTTAATACAATTAAAAAAAGAGAAACAAAGACATGGTGGGATTCCATCCTATTTTAAAAATGTTTTTTTCTAGAATTAAACTACTAAAAAACTTGCATGTACAAAATAGCTGTAAAAAAATTTCCCCTGAATTGTACAAGGGAGGTACAGGGAAAAATTGACCAGATGTAAAGGGTTTTTCAGAGGACATGGAGTATGGAAACAAAGGACAGAGAACAAAGTACAGAGACAATTTCCTCCAGCACGTTGAGTAAAATGAGAAAAAGAATGCCAAGAAAAAGGGCACCTGGGTGGAACAGGAGCGTTAAAACCCCCGTATTCCAAGTGAAGCTCAATTGGTCCGCACTCATACGGAGGAGCAAGCTCTACCCAGGACAGGGGCAGTATATGTCCAGTGAAACTAAAATGGTGGTTGAAAGACTCCTTTTCCGGCACTTTTTAAATGGGGGTCATGCAGGTTTGGGCTCATGCTGTGGCCCAGGACAGTTTTAGTCCAATGTCCAGTGAAACTAAAATGGTGGTTGAAAGACTCCTTTTTCCGGCACTTTTTAAATCTGGGGGTCATGCAGATTTGGGGCTCATGCTGTGGCCCAGGACAAGTACAGTCATTGTCCAGTGAAACTAAAATGGTGGTTGAAAGACTCTTTTTCCGGCACTTTTTAAATGTGGGGGTCTGCAGTTTGGGGCTTATGCTGTGGCCCAGGACAGGTATAGTCAATGTCCAGTGAAACTAAAATGGTGGTTGAAAGACTCCTTTTTCCGGCACTTTTTAAATGAGGGGGTAAAGCAGGTTTGGGGCTCATGCTGTGGCCCAGGACAGGTATAGTCAATGTCCAGTGGGTTGAAAGACTCCTTTTTCCGGCACTTTTTAAATGTGGGGGTCATGCAGGTTTGGGGCTCATGCTGTGGCCCAGGACAGGTATAGTCAATGTCCAGTGAAACTAAAATGGTGGTTGAAAGACTCCTTTTTCCGGCACTTTTTAAATCTGGGGGTCATGCAGGTTTGGGGCTCATGCTGTGGCCCAGGACAGGTATAGTCAATGTTTCCTGAAACTAAAATGGTGGTTTTAAAGACTCCTTTTTCCGGCACTTTTAAATGTGGGGCTCATGCAGGTTTGGGGGTCATGCTTCGTTCCAGGACAGGGATATTCAATGTCCAGTTCAAGTAAGATTGATGGTTCAAATCATAAATTGCCTTCTGGCACTTTTTAATTTGTGGGTGATGCAGGTTTAAGGGTCATGCTGTGGTACAAGACAGGGATAGTGAATGTTGTGTGATTTTTTTTTTTGTGGCTTTTATAACCTAAGGTGTTCCTAAGATGTAGCACGTATCCATTTGACTTTTTGTGGGTGTTAATTCCAGCCCTGTTTAGGTGTAAGAATGAAGGTTTTTTGCTCCCCCCATAGACTTTAATGGTCATCGCTCAAATCGACTGCTCACTATCGACTATCTGGTCGATAATGGTCGACTATCGACCATCGACCGATGTCGATGGCCAACGCAATCGCTCAACACTAGTCAGGACCTTATCCGCTTGCACCCGAATTTCTATAAGAGAGAGTGCTGCATTTTTTTCTTCGATATATAGATAGATAGATAAATAGATAGATAGATAGAGATGGGAAAACATGTATGTAAGGGGCTGTGCCAGTAGTCTGGAGCACTGTGCGCTTGATGTATAAGCAGGCGCACTCTACGAAATTAGGCGCATTATAAAGCGCCCGCGGCACTTTGCAATGCGCCTAAAATGCGGGGGCGTTCTGGAGGCATGTCACACCACAACTGTATGATTCTACACTTAAATGACTTTTTTTACGGCAAAACCAGGCGCATTACTGCGGGAGCAAATCAGCTTCTGTGTCATATGACATTTGTTGTTGAACAAATCTTGTACAGTAATCTAGATCTTTCATTTTTTCATACCAATTTGCATGTAGACTAATGTAAATATCATTGATAAGAAAACTTCACATAACTAGCCTGGGCAGAGAAGTGGCAGATGAGGTTTATCATGGATAAATGCAAGGTTATTTGTTACTTGTCAAATGGAAAAACGCTGGTTAAAAGTGACATGGAGAAGGACTTGGGAATCCTGGTGGACAGTAAACTTAATTGTAGCAGCCAGTGTCAGGCAGCAGCTGGGATAGTGGTTGTGCCTAAGGGTCCCTCTTCAGACCTCTTGGTACGCTACCAAGGACCAACTAACTGGGCTTACTCTCTCTGAGGTCCACACTGTAGGGCAGTTCTCATCCATGCTGCCAACCTGTACCTCTGTGGTCCAATCCCCCACTGGTTCTGAGTGTGTCACCGCTATCCTCTTCTGGAAACCTACTACTTACTGGACCATCAGTGAGTGAGGTGTCCACCTCAGCCTGCCCTACCTATCTCCCCTTTCCCTTTCTGCTGCATACAACTGGAACTTTATAGATACTCAGAACTGAACTTAACTGAGCTTGGTACTCCATGCAGAGCTGACAGGCTTCCATATTTAACTGTGTAAATTCTAGCTCCCCCTGTTAGCTCACTGATTGACTGTTAGCCCAGCAGCACTGTCTCCTTCTTGCTTCCTACACTGCAAGGCTAGTAACCCTTTCCTAACTACACAATGACAAAGCAATAACAGAAAAATATAGAAATAATATTATGCACACATCCCTTCTTATCGGTACATGTAAATCACAATAAAGATACAAAGATATAAATATACATTGTGGTAGAGCGACCATAGGCATTAAGCTAGTGCCAAAGAGAAGAAACAACAGAACAAATATGCATATTTAGGTTGGGCAAAGAACACAGCGAAAGGGTAATATAGTTGGGGCCGCCTTTTTGGAGCAAACACTCCACATGTAGACAGGGACGAAAGAAGTGAATGAGTAAGGCAGAGTATCAGCTCATTTTATTAGAAAAAACAGTCATATTGCTCTGATCTGCATGTTCCTCTTTTGCTTCCAGCGTAGGGGAGAGACACCAAGCTGACTTTGGAAGAAACTTCACCAGAGAGTTACTTATCCAGCACTTGTCCAACCTTTAATAATAAATCTCCAAGTATTATTGTATCCCAAGTAAAAACTAATAAAACAAATTAAAGCATAAACACGCTCGTCTCTATTGTGTTTCAAAAAACTCTATTGGTTCTTCCTCATAGTGTCATCTCATGTCTTGTACTCTGCCATTCTGATTTGAGATTAACGTTGCTTACTTTAAGGTGGACGGTGGTCAATTTTCAGGGCTCCGGATTGCAAATCAGCATGCTGGAAAATGACATTATTTTCAATAGACCCATAGTTTTATCCACACAATCGACTTCTTTGTTTCTGATAATGCAGAGGTGGTAGAGGTACAAGGTAAGTATGGAGCCATATACTCACAATCTCAATAGGAAAAGGAAAGAAAGTCCACAGCAGCCAAATCAAAAATGATCTCGTACAAAGTGACCTTTAATTAGCGAAAAAGTATATACAATCGCATAACAAAATCTATAGAAACTGCCAATGAATTTTAAACAATTCGCCTTAATCATGGCATGACGGCCATGATTTTCTTTCTTTTCCTATTGACATTATTATCAGCACATGGAGTAACAAGTAACTTATGTAGTTACATACTTTGTAAGGCCGAAAAAAGACAGCATATTGTTCAGCCTATTGTGCTATAGTGTTGATTCAGAGGAAAGCAAAAATCTCAGTGAGGGAGAAGCCAATTGTCCTCATTTTAGGGAAAAAATTTCTTCACGACTCCAATCTGACAGTCAGAATAAATCCCTGGATCAACGATCTTTATCCAGCATCCAAGTCACTATAACTTATGATATTATTACAATCTAGAAATGCATCCAGACCCTTTTTGAACTCTTTTAGTGAATTCACCATGACAAGTTCCTCTGGCAGAGTTCCACAGTCTTACTGCCCTTACAGTAAAGAATCCCTTTCTATGTCTATGTAGAAACCTTCTTTCCATTAGACATATATGATGCCCCCTCGTTCTAGATACAGTCCTTGGTATAAAAAAAATCCTGGGAGAGATCTTTATATTGACCTCTGATATAATGAAACATATTTAGTAGCTCACCCTAAAGTCATCTTTTCTCTAGGCGAAATAACTCTAATTTTTCTAATCTTTACGTGTATTGTAGTCCACTCAGTCCTTTTATTACATTGTACGCCTTTGAACTTGTCAAGTCATACAATTTATTTCCTGTTCAGTGTGCCCAAAACTGTACACAATACTCTATGTGTGTCCTGACCAGTGACTTATATAATTGGTGAATAATGTTCTCATCGTGTGCATCTATGCCCCTATTAATACACCCCATAATCCTGTTTGCCTTTGCAGCTGTTGCCTGACACTGGATGCTACAATTAAGTTTACTGTCCACTAAGATTCGCAAGTCCTTCTCCATGTCACTTTTTCCCAGTGTTTTTCCGTTTAACATGTAATCATGGAATGGATTTTTCTTTCCCACGTGCATAACCTTGCATTTTTCTCTATTAAACCTCATTCGTCACTTCTCTTCCCAGCCTTACAACTTATCCAGATCCCTTTGTAATAAAACATTATCCTCTATTGTGTTGATTACTTTACAGAGCTTAGTATCATCTGCAAACATTGATATTCTGCTACGCAATCCTTCTGTAAGGTCATTAATTAATATTTCAAAGAGATTAGGGCCCAATACTGATCCCTGTAATATTCCACTAGTAACAGGAATCCAGTCCGAGTATGTACCATTAATCACCACCCTTTGTTTTCTATCACTTAGCCAGTTAAGTATTCTCATTTTATTTACCAACCTTTTATGTGGCCCAGTATAAAATGCTTTAGAAAAATCTATATGCTATATGACATCCAATGCCTCACCCTGATCCAGTCTAGAACTAACCTCCTCATATTGTTCCTATTCCTCACCTTACTGGAGCAGACAGGGGAAGTGTCTTGCTGCTGGCGGCTCTATTTCTAAACCCTCATCCGCCAATCTAGAAAATTTGTTGGGGTGTGCCAAATCAGGACTAGCCTTCCTGAAACTCTTCCCTGTACCTGCTTTCTGACTGTCATCCATCTAGACTCATTTCTAAGTTGGCATTGGATCTTAGTGTTGCTACTTGCTTGTTTAGATTCAGTCATACGGTGACAGTTTGAATTGATCAAATAAAAGTTTCTTGCAACAGTAACTTGGGGCAAAGAACATACCCCACATATGGACCAAAATAAAGATGAATTATGGCAATGTTAATTTGATTTTTAAGCTTTTAAATATGAACATACTGTATCTGGACACCTTTTACTGACCAATTCCAAAGGGCTTTTAGTGATTAATGTTTGCTGTTGCATAGTTCCATACACTCAGTGCAAATCACACTTTCAGACAGTGCTCATTCTATAGAATATCTCTCTAATGCAATCACTTTGAGACTGTATCTCTACCTGTATCTAACCTCAGAACAGACTTTCAATATTAGATTGGTGGAGGGTCTGATATTTGACACCCTGCTGATCACGTTGCTGAAGGAGTTGTGGAGCTCAAACATGGGCACCACCATCTTTTTTGTGTTTAGCGCAATATAGCAATAATGTACACCATGTAGTAGTATAAGCACATTTTACACACTGAAGAGGCCAAGATTATTTTAAGGAGCAGGAGTGCCAAGAGCTGGACCCTCACTAATCTAATATTGATGGCCTATTCTAACGGTAAGCCATACATTTTAAAGGTCCTGATAACCCTTTTAAAGTGGGGTTATAATTTCTTTTATATGCCACTGCAGTTTTAAGCAATTTACAGATGGTGAAAAATTTATTCCATCAATATGGCCACACATATGTTTTTTAATGACATCATGACTAGGGTATAATAAATATTAAGATTTAACTTTTATTAAAAGGTATATAAAATAAGTGTACCACAGGGAAAAAAAAACCCCAAAGATTAAAAAGGGAAAGTGAATCTTCTTGATCAGTAAAGAGACTATAGAGTGCAAATATTCCTGTTGTAGCCTTACTTGACCTAAAAGGGCACTATATATCTATGCATAGGGTAATAAAAGTGAACCTGTATCTATGCACTCTACAACATCCCTGATACAATCATATGAATGTATTTTAATTACTAATCAAAGAATTACTTGTATCAAAACAATTAAAAAAACATTCTCAGGCCCAACATGTTTCAAATGTACCACATATACTTCTTTAGGAGACCAAATTAGTAATAATGTAGCCACAGATAAAACTCAACAATAACTCAGCACAGCCATTAATGTCTATACCACAGTCAATGAAAGTGAGTACACCCCTAAGTGAAAATGGATAATTTGTAACCAATTTGCCATTTTCATTCCCTGTTGTTATGTGGCTCATTAGTGTTACAAAGTCTCAGGTGTGAATGGGGAGCAAGTGTGTTAAATTTGCTGGTATCACTATCACACTCTCTCTGACTGGTCATTGGAAGTTCAACATGCACCTCATGGCAAAGAACTGTCTGAGGATATGAAAAAAAGAATTGTTGCTCTACATTAAGATGGCCTAGGCTGTAAGAAGATTGTCAACACCCTGATTCTGAGGTGCAGCTTGGTGCCCAAGACTAGAGATGGGCGAATTTCTCAAACATTCGGTTCACCGACTTTGCCGAATTTTCCGACTCTCCATGAGTCTCACCCGGACAAACCCAGACCAGGGAAGGGTCCGGTGGCCCCTCCTAAAAGGGGGGGGGGGGGACTGTCAGGGCTAGGCTGCACTCAGGCGGCAGGGATCAACAGGCTGCAGCAGCTGATTTGCAACCCCACCCTGGTACACTTGCTGCTGGCAGCTCTGTGAGTGACAGACACCCAGCCACTCCGGACAGGGGGCGTGTCGCACCTGCCAATGGGAGGACCCGGAGGCCGCTCCAATCAGTTACAGGGGTGGTGTCCGGGAAACACATTTAAACTCCCTGCTCGCTGAGTGCTGCACCTGTGAAATTTCCTGGCTGCCCTTGTTTTCCTGTGATTTGTATTGTGCTGTTTACTTGTGTACCTGACCTCAGCTTGTTTACTTAATCCCATGCTGTCTACTGATCGGGTAATGTATGATCCCATGCCTTCTAATGAACATGTTAGATACAATCCCAAACCGTTGACGGAAAGTTTAAAACTGGAAGGGAACTTAAAATGTCTATTTACAAATGCTAGAAGTCTTGCAACCAAAATGGGGGAACTTGAGGCGCTAGTTGTAGAGGAGCTGATTGATGTGGTAGGTATTGCTGAATAAAGATAAACGTTCTGCTCGCTCACTTGCGGATCCTGGATCACTGAACACCGGTGCACGGAAGAAACCACTCGGCTGATGGTATGATATCCACAAGAAGAAATGTTATTCCAGCACTTCGATTAAAAGTTCCAAAAACACTTTATTAGATACATCCCAAAAAGTTCATTATCAAAAAGTTAAAATCATAGCGCCAGACGATGCACACGCATCTTACGCGTTTCAAGTCCTGCCTCGGACTCTTAGACGTAGCATAGTTAGAGATGGGCGAATCGATTCTAACGAAGTGGAATTCGTTTAGAATTTCAGGAAAACTTCAGTTCGGAACGAAGTCGAACTTTGGGGTACTTCGGGTGAACGAAGTGTGCTTTTGATTGATAAAATGGCTGCGAGCACATGGCGCTACAAAGGGGCAAAAGCACTCTGGGGGGAAGAAGGGCATAGCCTGCATGACATGTGCAGGGTGAAGGCAAATCAGAGACCCGGGGTTTCTGTGACGTCACCGCACTATATAATCCCGAGCGCGATGCCGGGAGCTCACAACCTCTCACTGTGCTCATCAGGGAAGGTGCTGCCGTTTGGGTGATAGCTCTTACTGAAGAATTGATTTTTATATAGCGATTTCTGTGGGGTGTCTCAGCTTGTCTCAGAGACGTTCTCTTAATGTTCTATTTCTAATTTTTGGGGGATTGGATCTGAAATCCAGTGTGCGTCCACTGCAGCTGCATATACATTCAAAAATCCAAGTGAGATCTAAGCCAGTTCCTGTTGTATTCATTAAAGAAACAGCATTTTTCAATACAAATACTACTTCTTTTTTGGCTGCTCAATTCTATTTTGCAATTTACATAGGGGTTAATTAAACGTTGTTTTTTCTGGTGTGTGACCCCAAGAAACCGTC
>JAODAL010071837.1:0-15367 GCA_025379985.1 Phyllomedusa bahiana
TTGGGGTGGGCCACCCCTGGATGGTTTAAACTAAAGGTAATCGGGGTGTGGTCAACTGCAGTTTGTAGAAACAGTGGAGCTTGTGAGAGGAGGCTCTTAAACACCAGGCTTGAGTCAGTGGCTAGACGGCCTAGGGTTTTTGTTTGTGCCTATGTTTTTTTTTTTTTCTATTTAACCTGGCCTCAGCCAGCTTTATTGAGGCACAGGAGCATAAAAAAACATAGGCACAAACAAAAGCCCTAGGCCGTCTAGCCACTGACTAAACACATTATGTTGCCTTTCTAACCTGTGGTCTGGATCTACCATCCAGCACCACCAGCAATCACTTCACCAGTCTCCACTGGTACTGGCTTCCTCAAGCCTGGGGGTTCAGAGCCTCCTCTCACAAGCTCCACTGCTTCTCCAAACTGCAGTTGACCACACCCCCTAATTACCTGTAGTAGGAGGCCTCTAAAAGCCATCCAGGGACTGGCCCAAAACTTGGCCATGAATGTGGGGACCTGGAATGTGGGAACGTGGGAACAGCCACCCACCCATCTGCAGCCTTTTCGGGAAAGCCACCCCAGAATTGCTGGACATCAGCCGTACTATGTAGAGTTGCTGTTGCTGACCGATAACACTTGGCTTCTCCCACCGAGACCAGTCCCTTGGTGGCACATTTCTAGCAGGTCTCCTGCCGTACGCCACCCAATGGCAGCACCATGCGGCCACCTATGGTCGCTCTGCCACAAGGGGTACAAATGCTTTGTTACTAGGGGAGAATATTTTCATATAGAAGGCATCTAATGCAAGTCTTGAATAAGGTACTCTGGTACTCTAGACAAATAGGGCACCCCCAATAGAAAATTCAGCCCACTTCTTGCGCCACCTTTTCTGCCTGGGATTAAGTGGCGCCCTAGGCGGTTGCCTACTTTCACCTACCTGTCCTGCCCTGATTTAATGGCTCCATTAAGCCAATTCCTCTCAGTCTATTTTCTGCTGTTCTTTTATTATCTTCCTTTTCTCTCTATCGATTTAGTAGTCTGTACTTCATCATTTTTCCATTCTTATCATGATAGATGTTAGCTCTCCATGCACTTTCTGTAGATATTGTCAATGACTTGTGTTTTATATAGCGCAACCAATCTGTGAAGTACAGGGGAAGGGAGCAAACTGAATCAATGATGAGACAGGAGGTGGACTTCAGACTACTTAAGACTCCTTGGAGGAACTGTAGATAATCCAGAGACGTAGATCACATCTAAGCGGTAATAGAGCATAGCTGAAAACAGTCACTGATGATGACATAGTTTTGTATTGTACAACTTCATATTTGCTTTAACCATAGGGATACTTTGTAAAGTTAGCCATTAAACACTACCAGCTAACACCCACAATACTTCTCTTTTTTGGGACTTCAAAGTAATATGTTGCATTAACAAATGAAAAAGTTTTCTTCGTAACTTGGAAAAGCATATTCTCAATGATCAATAGTAATATGATAATTTTCCTCCATATGATTTCATTTCTTATTAAATAAATTGTGTATTTGTAGCTTGAAGATCCATTTGCACATGCTGATTATCAGCTCCAAAATAACCCTTACAAGTGGCAGACTAGTTATTTTTTGACCAATTATAAAGTTAAGGGCATTGTTTGTCAAGGAAGTCCACTTCCACAGTCTGACTTGGTGCTAGCTACTGTGTTTAGCAGAATCTGAGGGAATGTAATTGTTCAACCTTTAACCCCTGTACAGGGATCTGGCATTGATGCTACATATCCCACAGTTGAATCTACAGAGTAGCCACTGACTGGTGGAGCTGACAAGCTACAAAAACAGAGTCAAAACAATTCAAATTTCAACACTTAGTGGTAAGAGAAAACACTATTGCCATATCAAACCAATATGAGACTCTGGGATTGCTGGGTCAACACAGAGAAAGAGCATAAAAAAGGAATAGGCAACAAATGGTCAAGAAACTGTCAAATCTAGGGCAATTCAGAAGGGTAGCCAAAAATAGTTGGGTGAACCACAGAACAGCAAACCAAATGTGCGCAGGTTATTATTAATTATAAATGCACGTACAGTATATAGAAAATGGATGTGACATGTAGGGTTGTAGGTAATGGGTGCTATATGCAGTTATGTAGGTGATATATGTAAGCAATGTATGTATGCTGGTAAGACAAATTCTTCAGATATAGGGGTAAAAATATATGTTGATTACTTTTTTGATTGTTCAATCAAATAGATCCATAAAATTTTTTTTAGATGAATTATCTTTATAAAGAGGGACCTGTAATCAGTTAAAAAAAATCCTACCCATTAATACCAATGTAATTTTTTCCTACCCTATTGTTCTGTTGCAATTAATGCAAATTTTTCTTTTTTTAGATCAGTATTAAAGCTACTAAAGATTTATGTGCAGAACTTAATTTTTAAAGCTATTCACAAGTCATCTTTAAAGGGGCAGTGAGAGGTTTTTTTTTTTGTTTTTTTTTGGTGGGTGGGTTTGGAGGGCAGGTTAGTTTTCTTCAGTCATATCCAAAAACATACTGTGCAGATTTATGTGAAATCATATAAACTATGTTGCGGATTCCTAATTAAATAAAATGGAACAAATGTTTTATGTGGCTTGCCTTGCATAGTTCATGTGAATAATAAATTGTGTGAACGTGGCCTATTTGTCTATATGTAGCTAAAGACTTATTGCAAACACACACTGCTCAAAAAGTTTGGGATATTTGCCTTTTGTTTGAAATTTCAGGATTAACATCAAATTTCTTGCATTTTTTTTTAAATCAACTAAATGAGACCATCTCTTAACTTGCTGATCTCTAACAAGGAGCTTAATGGCAAAATTCACAACATGTTTGTGATCTCTGAGTCACCCAATACATTTAGGGGATCAATTTGAATTGGGATTTAAACAGTCCTCCTCATCTTGCTGTTCATATTTTGACATCATGAAACCAAGACAACACTTTACAATTGATCAGCAGTACCTCGCCACTGCAAGACTTCAAGCATGGTGTTCAGATGAAAGTGGTCACTGAGCTCAGTGTGTCACAGCGTGCCATCAGCAGGTTGCAGCAGAGATACAGAGAGAATGGAAGAGTCACAGAAAGGCAAAGAAGTGGACATCCTTTGGCTACATCACACACTGATGACCGCTTCGTTGTAAACAATGCCCTGCGGAACGGGATGATGAATGCCACACCACTTAAGGCAGAGAGGTGATAAACAACCAAGTGTCACATCACACCATTTGTCACTGTTCACATCAGTGTGGTCTGCATGCTAGACAACCTTACCACACCACCAGGCACAGGCATCATCGTCTTGCAGGGGCCAGGAAGCATCTACGTTGGACTAGGGACCAGTGGTCCTCAGTGCTAAAATTTGATTTACTCTGAGCAGAAAAGATGGCTACCAATGATGCTGGACATATCAAGAATAGTGCTATGTATCAGCCAGATCAAGTATCGTCAGGTACCCTTGCTGGACATCTAGCACGAAGACCACGCTGATATAAACGGTTACGAATGGTCTGACGTGACACTTGGTTGCCTTGGTTGAGGTACTGTTTAAGGTGTTGTCTTGGTCTCATGATGTCAAACTGTGAACAGTAAGATGAGGAGGACTGTTTAAATCTTAATTTAAATTGAACCCTTTAAATTTATCGAGCGATTCATGGATCAAACACCTGTTGTGACTTTTGCCATTAAGCTCCTTGTTAGAAATCAGCAAGTTGTGCAGAAAGTACTGAAACATTGAACAGTTGAACATGTACATTCTAAAGTTAAGAGATGGTGTTATTTAGTTCATTTTTAAAAATTCTGGAAATGTTATGTTCATGCTAACATTTCAACCAAAAGTCAAATATCACTAACTTTTTGTGATTAGTGTATATGCTGGTTTGTTTATTTCCCTTACATGATTTTTCATATAACAAAAAATAAAAAGTTAACATCTTGGGGAATATCCTATCCCTAATGTTAGCTTTTCTACTCGCCCTTTTCCCTTTTTAATTTAATTACTGGTTCTCTGGAGATTAAGCAAACCTCATATATTCCTCTGGCCTAATTCCTGCTAATACTTAAATTTTGTATGCAGTAGGTACAATCTCTAATTAATTGAGTGCTGACACATTTAAAACCACACTGGGATTTTTCAGCAGGGTCTATTCATAGCTCAGTAGATTTAGGTTGTATTACCTTTTAATAGGCCAACTAAGTGATTACTCTCCATTTACATCTTTTACTTAATTAACCCACCATGCACTTTTTCCAACTATTTACAAACAGTTCATATTGCACTCCCCTCATGTGCTACGCTGTATCTGTATTAGTTATACTGTGATTTTATTAGTTATACCCTCATTGCATGCACTGCTTGCCTCTGCCTTAGTGTGCCTTCATGGACCAGGTATAAGGTAAAATTATAATGGTTATTTTCATGGTTATAAAATGGAAATCAACCATGCTGTGCTTATGGCAGATGAAACTGGTTACTCTTGTGGTTGCAATAGAAAATAATGTATTCATCTTCATAGTCTCAATTGGGATAGTAAGCAGCTAGTGACAGTGACTGATCAATAACTGATGTATGTATGTGCGATATAAAGAAAGTCACTGAGCATAGATTTACAAAACTACAAATAATCTAGCAGATGATAACATATCCATCAAGATCCTTTCTTATATGGCTGCTGATCTTGATTCAGACACCAATGTAAGGTCCCATAGTAAACCAATGATTGCAAAATAGAAAAGAGTGTGACACATGATATCGCAGTTCAGTTGCTGTAACTGAATACTTGAAGCTATTATCACACAGCATTCACCCAAAACATAATCAGAATAATCAGCCATTCTTAAGTTGCACTTGCATTTACAGTTATTCTCCTTTCTAAAAACTTCAATCTGAAAACTTATATTTATTTTGAAATAATTAAATTTAAACTAAAATATACATTTTATGGATTAGAAGATTAGAAAGAAAAAACATTCTTGTCCTTTAGCTTAATTTCCGACCTCTCAGTTTTTTCAAAACTGACAAAGTGTTAAAAATTCTGGAATGATTTAAGATAATTTGTCATACAAGGCTTACTGAATCCAAAATATGAATAAATCACAGGAAAAGAAGAACCATCTTATTATTGAAAAACATTCTAATTTTTGAGGAGTCTGGATCTTTGGGTAATTATTTATTTTGATATATATGTTTAAATCACTACTGGACGTATTATAATATACTTTTACACATGAAGTGCCATATGTATTTAGTGGGAAAATAAAATATTGATCAAAGAAAAGAAAAATATGTAGTGAATATTCAGTGTATAACTTAAGTATAAAAACATACATAAAATAAATTGAAAATTCCATATTTAATTATAAACATTATGTTATTCACCTCCTCAATGTTAATGTTACAAAGCTGTAAAATTCATGTAAAAATGAAAATGTGTCAATAAATGTATGATGTAATTAAGTAGATGAAAATAATGGACTTCCAAGAAAGTATAACAAATACAGCAACTCTAACTGCCTTATGATTTAGATGGAAATTGTCCAAGGACTGTCTGTTATACTGTTCTCTATTAGGCATTATTCGATACATACTTGCTGTCAACTCAACCTCTATGAATGATTCACAAGGACAACTGGGTCAGAGAGTGTTGAAAATGAATGGTCCCTCTGGGAAGCCCGATAACAGAAGAGTTAACCAATTATCAGTCTGTTTGCAGGACATCTATTTTTAATTTATCTCTTAGTTATAGAATTGTGATGAGATATTGAATTTAAGGAATTATTTTCACTTCCTAAAATTTTTGTACCATGATAAAAGCTATGGTATAGAAATATTTGATAAGCATATTATTTGTAACTGTAAAATATGCAACCTTATTGTTAGAGTGTCAGAGAGTTCTGTTAGTTATTCAGATCATGTATGTTGAAAATACAGAGACATAAATCACTCTCTACCCTATACTGTAAATCATCATAGAAGTCTATGATGTTCTAAACTAAGTTCAGTGGTACCGTGGACATCTATGAGTACACTACAGACTTTCACCACAAAAACTAAATATATATAGTTGCATTTTTGTGGAGAAATTTTAAAAATTATAAAATTATTGTTCATAAGTTCTGCTGCTGACTATAATTAATGTGCTACCTTAGTGATTATGCTTTTGGTGTATGGAATATTCAGGTTTTCTATAGTCAAATATCTGTTTTTTTTCTGGCAGGGGAGCATCTTCGAGTGTGTCCTCAGGAATATACATGCTGCACAACTAAAATGGAAAATAAACTCAGTCAGCAAAGTAAATTGGAGTTTGAGAATCTAGTTCAAGAAACAAGTCATTTTGTCCGCACCACCTTTATATTGTGGCACAGAAAGTTTGATGGTAAGTCTTTTGTCAACCAAATAATTGTTTTAGAAAACATCCATTTATTAACATTAATTTAATCTAGCACTCATTTTTATTTTCTTAATAAACATTAAAGATTATTATATGGGCAAAGAGCATGCCAATGGGGTACAGACAGCGCTCTCACATGTAGTAATGGGAGTGGTTGCCAGACCAGGATGGTACCCTATATACCATGAAATGCAAGCAAACTGTGTATGGATGTAATCGGCACTTTAAGAGATGGTGAATATTGCAGCTTTCAAATTTAATCAGTCCATCCATGTCACAAGGACATGGATATATTAATAAAAATTTAAAAGCTACGGTATCAACCATTTCTTGGAGTGCTGACTACATCATACACAGTCTGCCACCATTTCATGGTATTTGAGTTGGCCCATCCTGACCTGGCACCCATTCCCAATCCAAAAAAATAAAATAAAATCACCATATTAAACACTGTGTCAATAAGCAATAGTGCAATACAGCTATTCTACAGGCCTCCTGGCTGTCTTGAGTTTTCATTTAGTGTTATGTTTAAGCCTACTAGAGTCCAAGACTTTCACCTATATCAAGCCTGAAGAATTGTGTCAGTGCAAAAACATTCCTATATTGTACTACTACTTATTGACTTAGTGGGTATTGTTATTGTGACATGGATGGAGTAATACAAATTTGAAAGTTGAAATACCCACCAGCTCTTGGAGCACTGAATACTTCCTACACTGTTTGCCAGTGAGCATGCAAGATTTTTTTTTGTAACCACCATAGACTTTTCACTGTTACATCATCTGATTCTCTTCTTATGGGATTCTGGATTATCATGTTCTTCTCTGACAGAAAATAAGTAGTGAAAATTCCAGGCTCTAAACAGTTTTTAGAACTACGCATAGAACTACATGTAGTAGAACTGTACTGGTGGGAATGTACTGTTCAGAGCTGAGTTAAGTATACATGATAGAGATAGAAACCTACTTGTGCCCCAAAGCTCTGCTGTCTTACCTACCTGTCTATATTATTTTATGGCACAAAATGACTTATCAGTCACTCTAAAGTTGCATATATTTGCATATATATTATAGTTGCAACTATCACTCAATGTATTTCAATGGACTAAGAATTGTACATGAAAGTTGTTATTAAGACATTCTTTATATGAGACTTCTTTAAAGACTCTCTGGCAATTTTTTATTTTATTTTTAAATTAAAATGCTTAGACTTGATGGAAAAAAGTAAAGTAACTCTTACTTGTTTCCTCTAGAACTACTGACATGCTGAAAATACACTCTCAGCCAATCACTGGCTGCAGTAGTAACCAGCATCAGCCAATAATTAGCTAAGTGACACTAGCCATTTTCTATGGCACAACTAAGATAAAGATAAAGTTGGCTACTTTATCTTAGTTGCCATCGGTCATCTTGGTATCGGTCAGCATCATGGTATCTGTTATCGCATAGCTGGACCTGCTCTTACTATGTTTCTAAGGGACGTAAGTTGTGCATCTATCCTTCTATTGTAATTATCATTTACTTAGGCATTAGTGCTGTTTCGTTGTTTCCTGATGAACCCATATTATGTAATGAGGTCGCCCGTCGGAACTTTTTTGTATGAATGATAATAATGCTATATGCCTATGGTAGCGTATTTTCATGAATTATAAAACTACTAGATGCTTTTTGCATATATTTGTTATATGTGTTGGAGGGAATGATATTACTATTTGCATATCTGATTAGTCCTTCTTTGGCCGCCATATAATTGGCCTTGATTGCTGTAATCTTAGGGCCGTTCCTGGTTGGGGTCACCCCTTTTAGGGCGGTTACTCCACTTACTTGTAGGGTTTAGGTAGGTGCTTGATTTGGGACTTGGTGGTCCTTTTTTAGATTATTTCATTAAAGGTTATATTTTATTGTATTCACCTGAAGGCATTGTTGTTTTTCTGGTAGTTTTTATTGTTGATATAGTGTTAGATGCCGGGTAATTTAAGAAAAGGGTGTCTCCTACCTATATAATAGAGGAGCTAAGAGGTTGTTTTTATGTATACAATCCTCAGATGCCTAACTGATTTCATGTAACTGCTTACATGATTGTCATGATCAATAAAAGCAGCAGCATTACCACTACCTCTGTCGTAGTCACAGTACTAATGTGGGTATAAAAACAGAAAGGACAGAAGAATAAAAATGCCTTATATTGTTGTTAAAATAACTCAAGGATATGCAAACAAAAAATTATAGTTACATATTGGTAAGTCCCATGTAAAATAAAACAAAACGATCTTAGATAAATCTATGAAATACTGTGAATACAAATTTAAACAAGCGGGTGCTAAGCATTCCAGCTATACAATACAGAAACCAGAGTTAGTTTTCTGCGTACTGCCCCTGACATCTAGATGAGAGGACATTTTGAAGGGATGATTTAGAGTGACTCATAGTCTATTTCCCAATATCCCTATCAGCAGAAGACCAGCCAATATAAACTGTTTAAGGGAGTTGTATGGCGTATGGATTATACATTTCTGGAAGCAGTGGTCACCAACATGTAGTAATATTTGATCAGTCAGTATAAAAATAATAGAATAGACTATACTCCATTGATTTCTTTGCTTTGCTTTACCAGAGATAGCAGTGTGGTATTTTTCAGGCAGCAGTCAGATACATTGCATTAAGTGTAGACTATTGCATCAGCTCTCACCGCATGAGCTATAATTTAGTCCTAGGTGCGCTGGAAGACATTTCCTTAAATTGTGGATGATAAAATGGTCCTTGTCAATAGCTTTATTTATGATTTATGATGGAACTGGATAAATACTATTAGCGGCATGAAGCTGATTTTGATGTAGTTGAGAAAATACACATATTGCTATAGGTTGGAAGGAAGCATGCTAAGTTTAGCAATCATAGATAAATTTAATTTAGTGACTATCATGGAAAACATGGTATCTGAGTGTGTGGAATGTACTGAAACCTCAGAAGAGCTAATTTACACGGTGGTCAAAAACAATAATTGACAACTATATTGAGTGATCAGAATGTTTCTATTTGTAGTATTTTCTGTGATAAACTAAAGCAATCCAAATCAAAATTTCGAGTGAGATTGCACTTCAGTGCTGGAACAGAACAAAGTAAACATCATATATTTGTGTTATAATAAATTGTCATTACACCATGTGGAGTGATTTAACCAGATCTCCTAAGAGATATAACACTAGAAACTCAAGAACTTTTATGTAGAAGGAAAATAAAAAAAATCTCTTTTAAACATAAAATTGATTCTTGCTGCTCATAATGTAAAAAAAAATCTGCTGCTTATTGCTAAGAGTGTGCACATTAGCCTGCTGCTGAATGGATCTTTATTATTGGCCCAAACAGAATGGAAATAATTTGTTTTTCAGGAAAAAAAGAACATTAAATTGTTGCCACAAATTTGTGACTGTTATCTGTAATCACCAGGGAGTTTATTCAACCTTGCAATTAAGCCTGAAAGCTGTAACTGGCTTCTTGTTCTCTTTCAAATACTAGGTCTATTGAAATTCACGATCTAGTGATTTTTGTGCTATGCTTAAAAGGAGAAATATCATGTAATACCATTGAAAATAGTTGCATAAAATAATTACAAAGGAATTCTTATTTTTGTTTATAAAGATATAAATCACCGATAATTTATTATAGAAGTTTATTATCCAGGTGGCAAATTTCATTATATGTTAGTTCAAAGGAAGGTACAGCAGGAACCCAGGCCTGGTAATAATTTTGTTTTATTTATTTATAGAGATATTTTAAATTTTTATGGTTAGTTATTGCACCAGTTTTTACAACCCTGACAATTGAAAGTTTTATCACATAAGTTGACTGATGGTTAAAGACTTTATTGTTGATGGAACATCCTGACAAAATGACTAGTTTCTGAAAGGATTATATAGTATATTGTGGGGATTTTAGTATACTACAGTTTTTTTTCTCATAAATAGGTTTGTTCTTATCCTTGGTTTGTGTTTGATATTGAAGGTACGTATTTGGAGATCAATTTGTTTTCTATTTTGGGCCTTGTGTACAAAACAAGCATACTGGGATAAGGTGACAATATTGAAGATGAAATATGCATAGCTTTGTCTGCATCTAGTTCAGTATATCAGTATTAGGTCTGTGATTTTATTCTTGAAGACCACAGTTCTTTCTGGGTACTATGTTTATATCATCTTATTTATTTTTTTTCAGTATTTTCTCCTTATAACAATAAAAATATACATAATAGAGATGTCATATTCATTTACAATCTATGTTATAGATCACTTTTTCAAACTCCATTGACTTCTTTAGGTAAATGACATTTTTGACATATGGCATCCAGTTTAATGTAGGCATTCCAGACTCTTTATGGAAATACGGCCATGAACATGTATAGATGTTTGAACAGCCCCATTGATTAACATTGGCTTCATAATATGAAACATAACAATATGATTACTTTTGACAAGTGATAAGTCATTCCAATTCTAAAGGGGCATTAAATTAGATTTCAAGACAAAGAACTTTTTTGTAAAAATTTTTGGTGATACTTATACTTTATTGGCTTTATAATCATCATTCTCCCTACCCTCTTGACCTTCACTACTGCATTATTTGTTACATTATGTCTTGTTCTCACTATCTGGCCCGAGTCGCCGGCCACGACCACTGCGACCATAACTGCGGCTTGACTTTCCTGTGTGTGAACACTGCTCTTAGTCCTGGATCTTAATTGATTTCTGGCCAACGCTCTTGGCCAGGAATCCTCCAGCACTCCTCGGGGTTAATCAATTCTCTGGTGATTGACAGCTTCTGCTTCCTATCCCTTCTGCTCTACTTCATCCCTTTCCCTATTTATAGCCACCGCTTCCTTCTTCCTGTGCCTGCTATAGCTATTCTGTACCTGTAGTTAGCCTTCACCTTTTGGATCTTCTGTGCCTTTTGACCCTGCTTGTGTTTCTGGTTTCTCCTTGTTTTACGATTTTGTATCGTGCTGCCCGTCTTGGTATCGACTTGGACCGTCCGACTACTCTTTTGTGTTTTGTGTTTGTTCGTCTGTGTCTGTGTGCACTTAGCTTAATGCAGTGTCAGTCATCTGGTTGGGGCCGGCCTGTTAAGGAGTCGGGTTCCCCAAAAGGCAGGGACAGAGGTTGGGGCGAGTGTCAGGGCCTCACTTGTCTGTGTCTTTGGGTGCGTACCTGACTACCCCATACATTATAGCAGGCCCTTATTCTAAATTAATTCCCTGGTGGTTCAGGATGAATACCGATGAATTAACAACGCAGTTTCAGGGCATGGCGGGTCTTATGTCCCAGATCTCACTTCGGCTGGACACCATGTCCACCCTGGCCCCTGATCCAGTCGTCCCATCAGTACCCGTATCGGCTACTGGGCTAGTGGGGCAATATTTACAGCACAAACCGAATATGCGGCTACCCGACTGTTTTGACGGTAATCCTGATGCATGTCGAATCTTCAGGGAGTCTTGTTGCCTGTTTTTTCGATTTACCCATTTTTCCTCAGAGGCTGAGAGGGTCGCCATGGCAGTATCCCTCCTCCAGGGCCCACCTCAGGTATGGGATTTAGGCTTATCTCACGAGGCCCCAGAATGGAGGTCGGTGGATAAATTTTTTCCTGCACTAGGTCAGATTTATGATGACCCCAACCGAGCAGCATTAGCAGAAACCCAACTCCTATCCATCCAGCAAGGTTGCCGCTCAGCTGAGGATTATTGCTCCGAATTCCGCCAATGGAGTTCGGTAATTGGGTGGCCTGACCAACCCCTCAAAACTCTCTTCAGACAAGGGCTGTCCGAGGCAGTAAAGGATGCGATGGTCAGTCACCCTTATTCCAGAGACTTTGGGAGATCTTATGACTTTTTCTATAACCATTGACAGAAGGTTGAGAGAGAGACGCAGGGAAAAGGCTGGGGGGTCTACTGGACAGTTCAGATCAGACTCTCCTGTCCAACCTTTCTCTGCCATTTCTGCTACTACTCCTCTTCCACTACCTTTGTCATCTTCCACCTGGGGTTCAGGAGAGGAACCCATGGTATTAGGCTCTACGTCGGCGGCTATCAGAAGGAAGAATCGGGTGGAAAATGCCTTGTGCTTCTACTGTGGAGAGTCCGGCCATATCCTGAGGAGCTGCCTGACCAGGCCTAGATCCCCGTGGGATATCAACATACGCCTGAAGAACATCAGGAGGAATAACTCAGATGTACAGGTACCCCCTAACTTAGATAATAAGATTACCTTGCCTGTAACCTTGATTTCTGGGACCAAGAGCTTGGAGCGAGTGTCAGGGCCTCATTTGTCTGTGTCTTTGGGTGCGTCCCTGACTACCCCTGACACATTAGGATTTTCTGTGTATCTAGGAAGAGTTTTGATGACTTGATGTAACATTTCCCATGCCTGTGCTATTTTATCTTTGCCCATGTAGTTGATGGTCTTACTTTAATTTCAATTATAACCTTGACGTTTTGCACATTTGTTGGGTTCATTTGTAATTAATTTTGATTACATTTTTCTGACAAATACGTTATGGTTTACAATCGAATACCTTTTTTTAAATAAATTTGCCTTATTCAGGTGTATTCATTCATGCTCTTGTTTGTAAACGTACTTGTGGCATAATAGTTTGGGTCAGGCAAAAACATCTGCTACGTGTCAGCTGTGACTTTTCTCATGCCATCACACAGAGGGAGGTCACACAACTCAATGAATTGCAGGATGCTGGGACTGTTACATGGATGCTGTGATTGCAGCTCCTTGCACTGGAAAAACTAAAAAAATGTTCTTTACATACTGAGTCTTCAAACCCATACAGAACTAAGAGGTGGATATACTGTAATTCAATTCAATATAGGCAACCATCTGTTTGACCAACCTCATGTGACTAATCACATGATTGCAAGGATCAATACAGATAGCAGTGTTACTACAGCTACTATAGATATATACGGAAAATATTGAGTGTCATGAATATATATTTTTCTGACAGCTATGTCAAAGGGGATCTGTGGCTATTCCTGCAATGTCTGTTATAGTAAATCATTGTGTTCCCTGTGACAAAACAATTCTGGAACATATTTTCTTATAACTCAGTGTTGTGATGTTCCTCGGTTATTCTTTTTAGAAATGTATTGCCGAATCTGTCAGCTGGGTGTTACTAATTGGGAGTGGACATAATCCAATCTGTGCTGACATAGTCATATTTGCAGGGACAGATTCCTTGGAAAACTGGAATAATAACACCCATCTGACTGATTCAATAATACCTTTCTAGAAGAAAAAACAGAGGAACAGCACAACACAGAGCTATAAGAGAAGATGCTTCAGAATTGTTATTTCACAGGAAACCAAGGATTTACTAAAACAGACCTGTCAGGAGAAGTCACAGGTTCATTTTAATGCAGCTGCACAATATGTGCAGTTCTGTAAAATTGCTATTGATCAGGTTTAAAACCTGTAAGATCATAAGTTTTGTGAAGGATGTCTGGGAATAACATTTGTAGTTTTGCAAAGGCTAAAGAGCCACAGGTTGGGGAAAAAGCTTGTAGAGAAAGACAGTGTCAGCTATGTTTCTGTTTTGATCGGCAAACTGATAGCAGCAAAGTTTAGTAAGTTTAAAGTTTAGGAGTTAGTTAAAATGGTACTGAAGAACTTGTTCTCAATAAAGTTTTGCTTCTGAAGAAGAGTTTGCAGCACAGCCAAACAGCAGTGTGGGTAAGGTTTAAAGCTGAGCATTTTGAGCGAGTGAACGAGTCTTGCGAGTTTCTTTAAAGTGTGTTTTTTCTTTTAAGTGTGGAGACTTGAGATTGAGAGACTTTAGATTTGGAGAGTTTAGGGGACAGTATTGTATTACTTATTATTATAATTTAGTCATATATCTTTTTGGTAAAATCCCCATGAGTTCAGTGTTTGACAATGCGTCCAGTTTCACAACCTGTGCAATGTATGCCATCCTTGAGCAACAGTTTAGGGGGCATACTGCTGTGCAAGATGTGTGCACACTGCACATTTAGAAGCCCGGATCCTGGATCTAAATGAGCAAATGCGACAAATGAGATCCATTGCAACTTGGAAGCGAGCCGGCCTGCCCCACTGAGCAATCACTCGCAGGTGTAGATACTGGGAGGGTGGTAGCATGGAGGTGCAGGAACATAAGGCAGCTAGATGGGTAAACAGTAAGAAAGAAGGGTAGAGGGAAGAGTGGGCAGGGAGGCTAGTCCTGTTCTGGTACACCCCAACAAAATTTGCAAGATTGGCGGATGAGGGGGATGTCGGTTCAGAAATAGCATTGATGCAGCAAGACAATACCCCTGTCTGCTCCAGTAAGATGGGGAATAGGAGTGCAGGTCAGGCTAGACAGGTGCTAGTAGTTGGGGACTCAATTATTAGGGGCACAGACAGGGCAATCTGCCACAAAGACCGGGATCGTCGAACAGTGTGTTGTTTACCTGGGGCCCGGGTTCGACATATCGCGGATCGGGTTGACAGATTGCTGGGTGGGGCTGGTGAGAATCCAGCTGTCATGGTCCACATTGGCACCAATGACAAAGTTTTATGTAGGTTGATTGTCATTAAAAAAGATTTCATGGACTTAGTCCAAAAGCTCATTGCAAGTACCTCCAAGGTAATATTTTCAGAAATATTAAACCCGTTCCACGAGGGCCCCACCAGAGAGGCAGCGGGAGATTAAAAGAAGTGAATAAGTGGCTCCAAAATTGGTGTAGGAAAGAGGGGATTTGGGTTTTTGGAGAACTGGGCTGACTTCTGTATTGGGCCTACAGACTCTATGCTAGGATGGGCTTCACCTAAAAAGGGGAGGGTGCATCTGTATTGGGGGACAAGATGGCCAGGAAGTTTGAGGAATATTTAAACTAGGGGATTGGGGGGGAGGGTAACTACACATATAGCATGCATGATAGTGAAGATAGAGAGTGGGAATTAG
>JAODAL010071838.1:0-15367 GCA_025379985.1 Phyllomedusa bahiana
AGCCAAAAAATTGATCAAAACCTACTGAAAATTTATGGGCAAAGCTGAAAAGGCAGCTGCGAGCGAGGCGACCTCCAAACATGGCTCAGTTACACGAGGTCTGTCAGGAGGATTGGGCCAAAATTCCTACCAACTATTGTGAGAAGCTTGTGAAAGGATATCCAAAACGTTTGACCCAAGTCATACAGGTTAAGGGCAATGCTACCAAGTACTATTGAAGTGTATGTAAACTTTTGACTTTGCAAAAAGTAATAAAAATGCATTAAAAAATTTCTCTCATTATTCTGGGATTTGGCAAATATAAATAATTTTGGTTCCTAATTGACCTAAAATGGGTAAAGTTTATCCAGATTTCATGTCAGATAGTGAGAAAAACATGCATATGTGTCTTTTATATAGTTGGTTTCAACTGTGTGTGTGTATATATATATATATATATATATATATATATATATATATATATATATATTTCTTCTCATGTATCCTTATTATGCAAGTGCAGTAGTTGTGTCTAAAGAAATGTAGTAGTAAATTAGTGCGTAATGGGACAAAGCATAGTATTTGTCTTGTTCCTCTCATACACATCATATGATCCTGCCACTCAGATAACTCTGTACAGGAATTTAACAAGTGAATATAGAATTATTGTGAAGCAGAATGCAATATACATTTTTATTATCTACAAGAGGCTCGTGTATGGCGGTCCTTGTGCAGGAAGTATGTATTGACCCAGCACATGTATGTCATACTGCTTGCTCAATGCCAGGGGTCACATGATGTGTTAGCGGTCAGATAACTGATGCCTTGTTTAATATTAGTCAATTTGCTCAAGGATATATTACATAGGATTGATCTATGAGATATACCACTGTGCACATTGGGGTCAACTGTACTGATTTTATAAAAGATAATTAAGCAGCATTGTAAATACATGTATACTAGAAAAATGTATTATTTCCTACTTTATAAACCAATACATTTAAAAAAAAATTTTTATAAAAGGAATACCTTTTTACCAAAAGGTACAGCAGACTATGCAGACCTAGCAATTGTGACCGGACTGGTAGGAAGAACAAAATTTAAAAGGTTTTATATACTATCCTGTTGTGAAAATGCCTCTGTCCCACTATTTCTCTATTTTGTCAGCAAGGATAATCAATTCTTTATGTGCTCACTAAATTAACTACTAACTTTAATGGCATTTAACCTTACATTGTTATATTAATAATAATAATCTTTATTTATATAGTGTCAACATATTCCGCAGCACTTTTACAATGTAGAGGATACATGTACAGACAAAAAACCAAAACCTTATATAGTAAAAAACTACTAGCAGATCAAACACGAGGTGTGAAGGCCCTGCTCACAAGAGCTTACAATCTATGATGAGCTGAGACAAGAGCTGGGAAGTGCTTGGTTTACACAGTGGTGCAGCCATGTTTCATAAATACAGGGTAGTTTACAGTGGATGAACCTGCCACCCTGACAGTACATTGATAAGTGTCTGTGAGTGCCCAAGTGTAGGGAGTGTCAGAAGTATGTGTAACGGAGAGCTGAGGGGTTAGCAACTAGGTATCTTGGTAGGTCTGCTTAGGAAGATTCATACAACAACGGCAAACAATGCATATTTTATCTGGACCAACCCAAAATACTAAATAATGCAAAATAGTGGTCACAAAAAACACCAAAAAAATTACTAATTCAGAAACTTTATTGATTGCTCTTAAAACCACAAATATATATGTTGTTAAAAATGGTTATAAAAAGCAGAGAGGTATCAGCAGGTGCTAGGAAAATTATCACCAATGTATGACACAAAATATAATCCACTGAGGAAGCATCATTATGCAAAACGCGTTTAGGGAATATATTCTGCCAGCACTCATCTGGGTAAATTATCATCATGTATTACGTTTCTTTTTTTATTTATTTCATTTGTATTGCTCTGAGTTAGATCATGTATGTTACATGTCTATTTGGGGCGATTTTTGGTTTTGTATATGACTTTCATTGTGTATGTACTTAACATACATGCACTTTATTTTGAATCATGTATGGATGATTATATATCAATCTAAAATATCTGTTTGCCTGTGCACTTGGGCATTTTTTGAAAACATAAAAAAATTTTAAAATTTTAAAATTTATAAAACCAAATTTCCCAGAGCCAAAAAAAACATTTAAATCATTTTTTTTGCATTTTTTTTTAAACTTTTGGTGTTATTGAGCCATTTCTGATTTTAAAATTACTTTCCTTTTGTGCCCAACAGGGGTTGAAAATTTTCCTGGTTTTTGGGGCTGAAAACCCCCCCGGGTTTTTTAAAATAAACCTTTTTTTAAACCCCAACATAAATATTAGTTTTAAAGAAAACAAAAAAAAATTTTTTAAAAATTACTAATTGTTGTGGTGTTTTCTTTGACCAAAATTCAGGGTTTGCCTTTAGTCATCTATTAACCTTTCGGGGCCCCCAATACACCCAAATCAAAGGGGGCCCCAAAACCCATTATTTTTTTCCCCTTTTTAGAACATAAAAGGGGCCCCTTTTTAAACGGGTTCCCCTGCCCGGGAGAAACGGGCCCGAACTGCCCTTTTGGGCACCCCCTGCCAATATTTTTGGCTATGCGTTGGGAATAAGTATTCTTAAGGCACACGTAAAACTCTAAGAGTTGTGAGTTTTCCCTGATAAACCGGGGGTAGCTTGTTCCAGAAACGGGGTGCGGGGCCAAAATGGAAATTTGGAGGCAGGGGGCATGGGAGTTTTCGGGGACTTATTTATTTGGCCCCAAAGATCATCAAGAGGGGAGAGATCAGAAAAGGGTGGTAGAAAAGGGGTTTGAGGGAAAAAGGGTAGGGGTGCACACTTTTTGGGGGAGTTTTTAGGGGTTGGGGAGTGATTACTTTATGTTGTTTTCTGTTTTATGGGAAACCCAGTGAAAGTGACGACACAGGGCGGATCAAAGTTGATAGAAGTCCCACATTTTTGGAAAATGTTTTAATGGGTCTCGTAGAAGATAACCAACCAAAGCCACACAAATAGAAAAATTCCCCCGGCACACCAAAAAAAATTCCCCTGCAAAATAGGGGATAGTTTTTATTAGTAAAAAATTTTGTTCTCCATTTAAATTTAAATTTGGGTTAAAGCGGAATAAGAAAAAATCCAGATGTCAAACATCTTGTTTCAAAAGGAGAACCTTGTTAGGGACATTTTTTTATCTGGTGCAGCAAAAAGGGTTTAGGGCATTGTCCATTAATTCTCCGAATGCCCTCTTATGCTACACCAAGAATGACACCAAGAAAAGCGGGCCGGGAGAAATTTTAGTAAAAATTCACTAAAACAGAAATACAGGGTGGGGTTGGTTAGTAGATGGTAAAATGACAAAAAGGGTTTCCATTTTAGCGAGGTAAAAGGTGTTTGTAGCGGGGCAGGAGTGATAAACACTAGAAGAGGGATAATTGATTGGTCATCAGCGTGAAGAGGGGACGAAAGCCAAATAGGGCTAAAGGTTGCCCAAGGGATAAAAAAAAGTAAAAAAGATGAAAACCCTAAAACCCGATCCCTAAAGGAACCCCAACGGGAAAAAGCGAAAGAGGAAGAAAGTAAATGAGACACTAAATGGGGATAAGAAACCAAGAAGAGGGGGTACCCTTTTGAGACCAAGGGTCCCTGAGCATGCGAGGATAAGTTAGTGAGGGTGTATTTCAGTATAGAAAAAGGGTGGGGAACTTTTGCAGCAAAATGAAAAGAAACTAGGGGTGGGAAAAGGCCCCGGGGGGGGGGGGGGGGGGGGGCCCTGTAACAACCGCCACTCTTATAAAGGATATGGCCCCCCCCATGGGGGGAAGGTTAGGAGGGGAGAAAGGAAAAATTTACGGGTTATGTGCAGTTGGAAAATAAGAAAAAACCGACTCCCCCCCCTTTCCTGTTCTCAGGTCGGGTTTAATTTAAAGGGAAAAAAGGGGGTTTTTGGGGTTTTAAAAGTGTAGGGCCATCATAGGTGACAGGAGAAAGGGGAAGGGCCTTTGTCAGATTGTTGGAGAGTTGGGTAGACTGGGGACAGTTAGTAGTTTGAGGGAGTAAGAGAAACAAATCATAAACAAAATTGGTTTTTTTAAGACAAATCAAGAGTTCCAGCGTTAAATTTTTAAAAAAGGGGAAGGAAAAGATGAAAAACCAAAAGTTGCACAGTTTACAGGGTTTAAAAGGGGGGCTGAAGAGGGGGTTGGAGTTAGCGGTAAAGGAGGGTGGCTTGGGATTTCTAGAGAAAACTCCCACAAAATATCATCAGAAGGGAAAGTGACAGCAGATTTTTTCATTAAAACATACATGAGCGAATTTTTTTTTGAAAACCCAAGAAAGGGGAGGTTTGGGTAGAAAAAGAATTTGGGTGGGGGACGTGTAAGGGTGGGCCCAAGGGGAAAAATTTGGCTTTACGGGGTTTGAGAAAGGATACAAATAATTTTGAAAAAAGGTTTTTCAGCACTGACCCCGGTGTAAAAAATTTTTTGGCCCCAAATTTTTTCCCAATATCCCACTTTTTAAACGTACCAAAGATATATAAATAGCAAAATTTGACTGGGCCCGTGGCATTGTCATTTTCGGGATTTAAAGTAGAAACCACAAATTAAATGTACCGTGAATTAAAGAAAAGGGTGGCCGGGAATGGCGGTAAGATTTTTAGGTAGGGTTCTATTCAATTCTTTTCATAATTCATAAAAAACACTTAAAAAGCTGGAAACCAAAAGACGCGGGTTTTTCCCCAACTTTAATGTTTTAGCTTTCAAAAAGAAAGGGAATGGTAAACGAAATTTTTTCTAAATACATTTCTCTATTGTTTATTGCCCTGGTCACCAAATAAGAGAGATTTTTTTCTGCTCTTAGAACACCCCAAGTTCTATAGGTTACCGCCTCCCATCCTTTTCCTATTGACATGAGCAGAGAGTGATGCCCCCCACCATGGTAAAGGGGGAAACCCATAGTTTTATCTCTAACAAACCCCCCCAGGAGGAAGGGGGGGGAAATCACCATCTTTGTTACCCCCCAAATAAATTTTGAATTTTGCAATGCATTGGGGCCTTAAAAATTTACGCACCCCCTAGTGGTGAAGTCCCCCAAGGGAACTCACATTAAAAGTAAAAAAGAATAAAAATTTTTAAAAATTTAAAAAAGTTTTTAAAAAAATTTAAAAATTTTTCCAAATCACCCATTTTTTCCCTTTTTTAAAACAAAAAAAATTTAAAAAAAAAGTTTACAAAAATTTTGGAGTCAACACACAAAAAAAGTCTATCTATTAAAACAAAAAATTTAAATTTAAATCCTGAATGCTGAAAAACCGCCCAAAAGAAAAAAAATTACGAACCCCAAAAATTTTGGCATTTTTTTGGGGAAATTTTCCATGTCCATAAAAATTGAAAAAAGGGGAAATAAAAAAATTTTGAAACATTCCAAACTGCAGAAATAAAAAAGTACACTTAGCCCACAAAAAATCACCCTCACTAACTTTGCAAGGGTTAGTAAAAAAAAAGTTTTTGGGTTTGCGGAAAAGGGGGCGCCACGGCGAAAATTTTTCAAAGATAGAAAATTTTTTGGGAAATTTTTTTTTAAACAGTCCCCAAAAAAAAGGGAAAAACTAAAAATGTTTGGAATTGGGCGGGATGCGTATCAACCTGTAGAATACAGTTTTAAACATATTTTTTTTAAACCAAAAATTGAACCCGCACAAAAAAAAACCTCCCACAAAAAAGGTGCAAAAAAATTTTTTTTTCATTTTGGGGCCCCACTTAGAATTTTTTTTTTCCCGGGTTCCCCAGAAATATTCTATGCTAAAAATAAAAACACCTTTAAAAAAGTACATCTTGTCCCCCCAAAATAAAATTTTATCATAGGGTCTATGCGGGTTTGGGAAAAGTAAAAATGCTATGGTTTTTGGGAAGACGAAGAGGAAAAAAATTGAAGAGTCAAATTTTTTTTTTTTTGGAGGAAAAAAAGGGTAAAATTTACCCCCATTTTGTCTTTTCTACTCCAAATAACCCCTTTTTTTTAACCATTCCCTTTTCTAACGGGAGATTTAAATAAATGTTTGGGGAAAAACACAAATTTTTGTATCCACCAAAAGAGGTTTATTAGAGACGAAGCCAAAAAACTACATTTTTAGCTATCGTAAATATCCACTGAATCAAAGTAATGACAAATCCCCCTAAAAAAGTTTTTAAATTGACCATCTAAAAATCAACAAAGCGTTAGCCCCGAAAAAAACAGGGAAAAATTTACAGGGGGCAGTTTTATGTCAAAAAATTTCTGATTGATTGATTGATTAAATTGTTTTTTTAAACTTTAATTTTTTATAAATCGGGCGGTAGTGTTGGGGCGATTTTTTAAAATCGCAAATTAAAATTTCGGCACGAAATTTACTTTGATGGGAAATTTTTTAAGATCCGCATAATTTGGGTTAAAAACCTGTGCAAAATCTATTAATATCGTGCCTTTTTTTCGACGCTTCCGTCATTTTGGGGGGCCCAACAAATCAGCTTACAAATAAAACAGGGTGAGATGTGTGTCCGACATCATGACTGGGATGTTTGGTTGGTTTTGGCTGGAAGAATCACTTTACCTGTTTTACATAGAACAGCCCTTCCTTTTTCCAAGATCAGTGGGGTTCAGCGTCTCATACAGTGGGACTTGCCTCCTCCCCTCTGTCCAAACAGCTCAAAAAACGCTCAGCGAAATTATTCTTTTTTTTTCACGGAAAAACTCAAATTTTTAAACCCTTGTGACCTTTAGGCTATGTTCACACGCTTAAAATGGGGGGAAAGTAATTCCGCCCCCAATTACGCCGTTTTGGCCGGGGGCGGGGGGGGAAGCGGGGGAGCGAGCGGGGGGCCGGAAACTTCCCCCCGGGCCCATAGACAGTCTTTTGCTGCGGGGCGTATCCCGCCGCTAGAAAGTGACCTGTAAATTTAAACTCCCCGCCCCGGCGGTTTCGCCGAGCAGGTAGAGGAGACGTAATGAAATATTTTTCCTAATGGAACTGTGAAATTCCCGGTAGTTACTGGGGGGGATTCACCCGTAATTTTCCGCACTTCCGGCCGAAATTTACGGACTAAAATTATTTTCCCCCAGAAAAAAGCCGTGTGAACATGGCCTTAGAAGTTAGTTAGATCAGAAAATTTTCAGATTTTAGGTAGGAAAACAGAGTGTCGGACTGGTCATAGAAAAAGGTACATCGCCCAAGATACCTTATTTTCCCTGCCAGGTACAAGCAAACCAGAAAAAGAAAAATTTCAAAAATCTTTTTAGACCCTCAAGTTTGTAGGGTTTAAAAAAACCCAAAGGGGTAAAGGGCTGGTTTGCTGGAGGGGGATAGCGGGGGTGGGCCCCACCCCAACCTGGGCAGGGGGGTTTTTGGGGGCAGCCTGATTAATTGGTTTCCCCCCTGCCTCATAAAGGCCGGAGCTGCAGACACTCACTCTCTCTCACCTGGGAACGGGTTACCTGCCAAGAGCCTGTGGGAGCAGCCCTTCCTTGTGGTACGTAGTACTGTTTTTTTTGTTAGTGACTGGCAATAGGCCGGCACTGGGGTTAGGGGGGGAAACCCTTTTATGTTTGGGGTTTTAAGCCGGACAGGCAAATTTTTTTGTTTGTTTTGTTTTTTCTCTGAAACCGTTTTGGCTTACAATAAAACTGTCTCCCGGGCATTTTAAAAAAGGAACTTCTTTTGTCGTTTGGATTTTCTGTCCCCCGGCTCACCTTCCCGTCTACCCGGGAGGACGCCCAAACCCCGCTACCAAATTTCCCTTACAATGGTGGGGGAATGGGGGAAATTAATTTTGGCCCCAGAAGAACGAACCCCGAAAATTTAAAAGGGGCCCGGAGTCCTTTTTTTTTTTACATCTTAAAAAAATGAGGATGTAAAAAGGGGCGATGTTGCAACTGGGAAATCGCAACAGGAAGCTACTCGCGTGCAGCAGGAGGCTACCAAGGGGAACAAAGACCCGCTGGGGGAAACGGGCCCGGGGTTGACAGCGCAACTCGAGTTACCGGGAAGCAGCAAAAAAAACCGCGAAACCCTGAAGGTGTTTGGGAAAAAGCAACCCCCCAAATGCGCAGGACGGGCCCCCCGGTGGTGCGATGCTACTCAAGCTTCCATAAGACCCAGCTTTTTCCGCAAATAGGGCCCAGCAAGCTGATGAGTGGAAGCCTACCGACCACCTTTAAAAGGGACTGCCGACGAGAATGTTGGCCAAAAAGGGAAACAGGGGGGCGGGAACTTTTTTGGCACCCTTCCTTTCAGGAAAAAACCCCAAAAGGGTTTTTTTACGACCGGGAAAAACAGGGGATGCCTTTTAACTATGCCTGCTGAAAAAGGGAAAATCCAACCCCGATTTGGGGATTTAAAGGGTTTTTCTTTTTCGCCCCCCCCAAGGGGTTTACATAACGGTTTTCTACGCATGGCCCAAAACCCCACCCCCGAAAATTTGCATGACCTCAAAACACCTGCCCAAAGAAGTGGTTCACCCCGGAGATCCTGACGGGCCCCCAGAGGGTTGGAACTTTTTGGGGGAGGCCCAAAAACCCGGGGGAGTTTTCCCCCCCCATCACCCTTGCGCAAATGGGTTTACCTTTGGAGACCCCAAGAACGCTAAAACCAGATGGGGAGATTTGGAGGGGTTTACCACCCGAAAGGGGAGCTGATGATTTTCCGCAGCCCCCCCTACCCCCACAGCGGAATCCCAGGACATCCTGGTAGACTGTTCAAAAGGGAAGGGGGGGCTGGCAAAATTGCAGGGGGTTTGTGCGTACCGTGGAAAACTGACGCCCAGACTATGGGACCGGCAAGCCCCGTGCCAGGATGTCAGGGCTCCAAAAAGAACTTAATAAGGACATAATCAAATTTTTTCCGTTGTCATATCCCGGGCCCAAAGGTTCCAAATTTTCCCACTTTTATGAGGAACCAATCAATGTGATGTCTCGTATATAAACCGCCGTGTACCCACGGGGAAAGGCGAAGCTTGCTTGAACCCTTTTTCCAGACCGGGGGTGAGAAAACCATGTTTTTCCGTTACTATAGGAGGTAATGAGGTGAACCTGTTAAAACCAGGTAGCCCTGGGACCCTATAAAAGCCGATTGGGTGGGAAAACCCGAAAACCCCTCTGGAGAAAACGATAGGGGGGACCTGCATACATGGGGACCTCCCATTTACCCCACCTGCATGCTGGACATCCTACCCAGTTCGGAGCCCGGGAAAAATTTTTTTTTAAAGGGTGTGCCCTGTTTAAAGGGGGGGGGGGGGGGATGATGTCATCAGGGGCGGGACTTTTCCCCATTTTCGGGAATTATGGGGACATAAAAGCCCCTAATACCCTAACCCCGCAGTGAAGCCCCCGTTGAGGGGGAATCTTTTACCTATTCGGGGCATGGCTGGGGAAAGGGGAAAATTTTTAGCACTAGGGGAGGTGTCCCCCGAAAGGGCAAATTTTTCAGAAACCCCCTATGACCAATTGCCTAATCTTTAGGTGCGAAAAGGGCCAGTTTGGGGGGGAAACAATTGAAAGAACCCCCCCTTGCCCGAGCTTGGGAAAACGAAAAAAAGATTGACTAAACTATGGAAACCGACACCACACTTTCATTCCCAAACATGGCTGGGAAAAGGGGCCGTTTTAAAAACAAATGGTGAAAAAAAGGAAAAGACAATTTGAGCAACTGGTGGGGCCCCCAAAAAATTTTTAGAAGGGCCTACTAATTTTAGCTCACGGTTTACCCAATGGGAGGGGGGTCTGGGAAGTGAAAAAAAATAAACCCAAAGAATCTTGGGAACTGGTTTTTTTTTTTTTTGGCCAGGGAAATTTTTAAAAAAGGGGGGAAAAACAAAGTGAGCCTCCCAGAGTGCCCAAAATTTTGGGCCCCCAGGCCCCCCCATCGTAGCCCCCTTGGGGCCCCCCCCAATCAAATTTAGGGCCCTTCGAGAGAATAGCCTGTAAACCCGGGGGGGGTCCTATTGGGCCCAAAACTGCCAAAGGCCCCCAAAAACATTCCTTTTTCCTGGACTATCCCCCTGGTACCCGAACCATACCCCTTTCGGAACACATCAATTCCCAAAGGGTATTTGGGTAAGGATTTTGAAAATGGTGTTTAGCCGGGTTGGGGGTTTCCGGGAAAAAATCTGGGCAAACCCCGGGTTTCCCCCTTTTTGTCCCAGTAAAAGAAAGGGAAATGTGTAAGTTTTCCAGGTGAAACAGCTAAAGAACCCCTGTCAAACCCTTCCACAGACCGATGGTTTTTTTTAGAGAGGTTTTTAAAAAAACCCTCCCAAAGGGAATGCTAAAAAAAGTGGGGGACAAAATGGGAGGGAAAGGGGCTTTTCCCCGCCCCCTATCTCATGTTTTGCCATCCGTGAGGTCCCTCAAACCTCCACAGGTATTCACCAATTTTAGTTGCTGTTCGGTCCCTCAAAACCCCAGGGGCCTTTCTAGATGTGGGAAAGAAGCCCTTTTGGGAAAAAAAGGCGACCCCCTATAAGAGGGTCATAGAGCACTTTGGGACAAAAGCAGGAACGATTTGGGGCAGTAATTGGGCCCCTTTTTGCGGGAAACCAAAAAGGCCCAGGGTCAGGGGGGGCCCAACAAGGGTAAAAAAACCTAGTGCCAGGAAACGTACTTTTTTCAAACCCGGGAACCGGGTTCTGTGGTTGAATTTCCCACCGGGAAGAGCAAGTTCTTGGGCCCAAATGGCAAGGGCCCCTTTTTAGGTTAAAAAAGCAAATAAAAAAAGGTGAATTACCCAAATCCGGGCAGCCAGGGAGGAAAGGGAAACCCGAGCAAAATGTACCATATTAAAACTCAAAAAAACCCTGGAAGGGGCCGACTATCACTTTCTGGGAGACCCTTCACTGCCCCAGAAATCACGGGCGGGAGAAGAGCCCTTGTTACCCCCAGGTTAGGATAGCTGACCTTTCCCTTTTTTAAACACAAAAGGAGAAGTACAGGGGTTTCCCCTTTAAAAACAAGATTTTTTTTTTTTAACCCTCCCAGGGGCACTTTCCCTCATTCAACATAACATCATTACCCGAACCAGGGGAAAAAGTTAACCCTTTTTGGGGGGCCCTACCCCCCATACCCAAGGCCCGGAAAAGGGGGGTTTTCTCGGAAAGGTTTAAAGGAAAAAGCTGGAACTTTGGAAAATAGAGGATCCCAAAACCAGTGGTCCAGCCCCAAAGTTCTAATCCCCCAAACCAAAACGGCAGCCCGGAGGGTTTTTGTAACGACTTTCGCAAACTAAATGCCCTTTTTCCAAGTTTTTAAGCTTACCCAAACCACGGGTGGATGAACTTATTGACAGGCTTGGGGGAAAGCACGGAAAAAAACCACTCTTTAATTAACAAAAGGTTTTTTGGGAAATTCCCCTTTAAAAGACAAAAAGGGCCCAAAAAAAAAACGGCCTTTGCCCACCGAATTTGGGCTTTTCCATTATGTGTTAATGGGCCTTTTGGGGTCCCTTGGGGGGACCGGCCACGTTTTAGGATGGGGTTTTTAAAAAAGGGTTTGAGACCCCCACAGCAGTATTCTGCCCCTATTTTGGACATATAATCAATCCAAATCCCCGATTGGGGAAACCCCATCTTCCGCAGTACAAGGGTGTTATTATTCCTCCCGTTGGGGGCCCGGGGTTCACAGCCAAACCCAAAAAAACGCCATTTGGGCCCGGAAGGGCCAAGTTTCCCCGGGGTAAAACATAGGGCCCTGGGGTTAATAAAAACCCCAAATAACCAAAATTGAAGCCATACCGAGATGGGCCCCAGCCTGTGAACAAAAAAAAAGTGCGGGGCCTTCCTTGGGGAAACAGGCCCACAAAGAAGGTTTTTACCTAAAATTTTTTCCTCCCTTGAGCCCCTTTTAAATGACCCCAACGAAAGGAAAAAAAATTTCCCTTATGGTCAAGTGGACCCCACACGGGGGACCCGCTTTCCAAACCCTTAAAAAACCCACTGTTTTCCCGCCAGTGCAAAAAACCCCTACTTTTTAAAAAAGGGGGTTTTTCCCTTTAAAAATGATGCCTTTGGGTGTGGGGCTGGGGGCGGACTTCCAAAAGGTACGGGAGGGGAGGAACACCCAGTACTTTAAACCCAAATAGGAAGTTAACGACCAAGGAGAAAAAATGCCATAGTGGAAAAGAGTTCCTAGCCATTAAATTGGCCCCCAGAAAACCCTCCCATAAAATCTACTTGGCCGGCATTTGAAAATTAAAAAAACAGATCATGGGTCCCCCCCGTGGGTTTGTGAAAAAAAAGAAAAAATAGAAGGGGGTACAAGATGGTTTTTTAACCCCCGCAAGAATTCAAATTTTCAGTAAAACACCGGCCCCGGGGCCCAAAAGAAAAATCCGACGCGTTGTCGCGGGTACATTTTCCCTTTTTCCCCCATGTGGGTTTCCCCCCAGGGTTTGAAACAGGGGGTGGGGGAAATTTTTAAAAAGAGTGTCCCCCGGGCGGGGATAGAAGGGAAGGGAAAAACTGGGCCCCAAAATACCCCTTTTGTCTGCCCGGGACAAGCAAACCCGAAAGAGACATTTCCCGAGATCTATTAATCCCCTAGAAGTAGGGTTTTTGTAAAACCCATTGTTTAAAGGGGGTGGTTTGCTGGAGTGGGGGTAAACGAGGGTGGGGGCCCCCCAAACCAAAAACCGGGCATTCCCCGGCTTGGGCCCTGATTAAGGTTCAGGGGGCCCTCCTTCCCCAAAATAAAGGGCCCGGGCTGCAGACAACTCCCCCTCTCCCGCCTTTGAACAGGGAAACCCCCAAGAGCCGTGGGGGGCAGCTTCCTTGTGGTACAAAAAGGGACTGTTGTTTTTTAGTGACGGCAATAGGGGCCCCCACTTTTTTAGGGGAATTCCTTAGGTTTTGTTAGAGCCGGGCAGGCAAAAGGGATTTGTTTTGTTTTTTTTTGTTTTTTTTCTTTTCCGCTGTTCTTACAATAAAACTGTCCCCGCGGGGATTTAAAAGAACTTCTGTTTTTCCCTTTGGACCCTTTTTGCCCCTCACCTTGCCCTTTTAAACCCCCCAACGAAACCCCCTCCGCCCACCTAAAACCCTTTTCAGTAGTTTGGCAGGAATTTTAAAAGGAGCATCTACCGCGTAAATTACGGGGGGTGCGCCCCGGGGGGGGGGGGCCCCCCGGGGCCCAAAACAGACAAACTCTATAAAAGGAATACTGGATATTGGTAAGCCAAAAAATTTTTTTAGACATTCATTGCCCTTTTATTAGGAAACAGATCTTTTTCCCAGTAACTGCAGGGCTATTTGGTTTTGGTGCAAAACTCCACTTTTTTTGTCATTTTATACATTTCAGATATGGTTCTTTTTCCCCAATTTTTTCCAGTCCCCACTTTGTTGATATAGCCCCCCTTGCAGTTAAATTTTTAATACAAACCCAAATTTTTTAGTCACCCCCCAGGGAATAGGGGCCAAAAAAAACCTTTTTTTTAACCCCTATAACCTTTTTTTACTGTTTTTTTCACTTTTGGGGGGCAGGCCCCGCTGGTTGAAGAGCCCATGCAGTTAAATTTGAACCACAACTTTGTAGTACCACAAGGTTTTTCTGATAGGTGCCAAAATAAACCCTTTTTAAAATCCGAAAACATTTCCCGACAGGGTTTTTTTTCCCCTTTTTTTTTGGGAAAAAGGGGCAAGCTTTGGTTTATAAAAAACTACTTTGCATTAAAATTTTAATACAGCAATTTTGAAATCACCCCAGGGGGGTATTGGGGTAGGTGCCGAAAAAAACCTTTTTTATCCCGTATACATTTTTAGATACGTGCTTTTTTTTTTTTACTTTTGGGGGGCAGGCCAGCTGTGTTGAAAGAGCCACCTTGCCCGTTAAATTTGAATCCAGCAACTTTGTTTTCACCAAGGGGTAAATGAAAAAGGTTCAAAAATACCCTTTTTTATCCGTATACATTTCCCGACCCGGTGTTTTTTTTTACTTTGGTCCCAACAAGGGTTTGGGTTATAGAGCACTTTGCAGTTTAAATTTTGAATTCAGCAATTTTGGGAGTCAACCCCAGGGAATTTTAAGGGGCCCAAAAAAAAACCCTTTTTTTAAAAACCCAAAACATTTTAGACAGGTGTTTTTTTCACTTTTTGGGCCCGTCCAAAACTTTGTTTAAAGCACTTTGCAGTTAAAATTTTTAATACAGCAAATTTTGTAATCACCACCCGGTGAATTTTAGGGGCCAAAAAAAAACCTTTTAATTTTCCCTTTTACCCTTTCAACAGGTTTTTTTTTTTCCCCCTTTTTTTTGGGTTTTAAAAAGGGCAAGCCCTTTTTTTAGATCTACTTTGCAGTTTAAAATTTTAATACAGCAATTTTTTTAGTCCCACAGGGGAATTATAAGGGGCCAAAAAAACCTTTTTTTATCCCCCTATACAATTTTAATACGTTTTTTTTTTTTACTTTGGCGCAGGCCCCCCTTTTTTGAAAGAGCCACCTTTTCAGTTTTAAAATTTTAATCCAGCAATTTTGTTTTGATTTGAGGATTTTGAGGGAAAAGCTGTATTTTTCCGTCTTTTTTAAAAAAGAAAACTTTCCAAAAAATCTTCCATACCCCAAAAATTTTTTTTATTTCCCGAACAAAAGGGGTTTGAAATTCAGGGTAAACGAGCCAAAGAGGGGGGTAGGACCCTGGAGGGTTTGAGGTACGAGAGAAGGTGCTCCTTCCATTTCTTGGGGACATCCAAAACCCTGCCAGCGGATCTTCATTTTCAGGACCGTCAGGCCTGGGCATCCCTGGGCAGGGCCCCTGTTGAAAACTAGGGAACGAACAGCGTCGCCAAACTGTTTTTTCATGATTAATGCAACCTGCAACCCCGCAGTCTTTCCCCCCCCCCTCCCAGTCCCCGGCCAAAAAATGTCGCATCCGCACATCAGCAACCCTCCAACAAGAAGCAGGGCCCCAAAAAACAACCTCGTGTTTCCCACCACTGTGGATAATCCAATTCGAAAACCCTTTTATGACAAAATGCGGTTGGGGGCAGAAGGCCCGGGGTTTAAAAGACAAGGGGCCAAAGAGGGGGGATTTTTTTCTGCTCCCAAACCCCCGGGTTTTCTTTATGCCATCAGAAAGGGGGGAGAAGGAAGCCGGTCAATCGGCAAAAAATCCCGGACGGTCCGGGGAACGCCTTGCAGTCCCTTTGGGGTTGTATCCCCCCCACTCCGGATGCAGAATGCAGACGACGAAGACACCTGTGTTGATGATGATTAAAAAAGACCCTTGCGGATCCCAAATTGGGCTTTTCCCGGGAAATTTTTCTTTCGAGCCGGGGTTTATCACTGGACGAGGAGGGAAAACGATCAGGGATTTTTCATAAAAGGGG
>JAODAL010071839.1:0-15366 GCA_025379985.1 Phyllomedusa bahiana
TTTAATAGATAAAAAATAATTGTAATAATCATTGCCCCAGAATGGTCATCACTAAGAACTGGGGGGGGGGGGGGTGACCCCCTTGGGAACTTCACAGAGCAAACCCGGGTTTTTTAAAGGGCTTCCCTTTCCCGCTTCTTCCCCCTTTTTTGTGCACTGTGAAAATTCAGTTGAATGAAACACAAATGCAATACCAAAGGTTTCAGCTGCCCATTTAAAAGTGACAGTGTAAGGGGACCAACATTAAAGCAATAATGGTAAGGGTGCAACCTCTCCCCCCCATTTAATACTTTAAAGGCCTTCAGGCTGGCTTCACACGCGGGGTTTTCTCTTGCATTTTTGTTTTGTTTTTTAAATGCTCAAAAAAAAGAATTAGGAAACGCATGCATTTAAAAAAAAAATCAGTAAAAACGCAAAAAATTTTTTTTCATCTTGGGTTTTTTAATTTATTCTCCCTTTTTGAACAAAAGTTAAATTTTAGGTTAATTAAAAAACAAAAAGTGTTGCAGTTGAAAAAATTTTCAACAAAAAAGTGGGGCCCCACCCCGGAAACTAAAAACTAAATACATTTTTTAGAAACCCAAAGCTATTAATCTACCTTTTGGGCGACATGGATGATCGAGTTTGCGTTGTTTTCAAAGGGGTAACTCTCCCAACAGTGCCGGCTCCGCTTTGGACGCGTAATGTTTCCCGTTAGGGGCAACCTTCCCCCACTTTTTATTGCGCCTAACATAAGGGGGTGGCTGTGGGCATTTCTGGGGCGGGGACGCGGGACATTTCGAAAATTCCCCAGGCATTTCATGAGTTTCGGGTCGGCAAAAAATGAGGGGGCCTTTCGTTTTTGACAGGGGAGACCTAGTTTAATGTGGGCTTTTCTGAACGGGGAAAATCGAAGTGGAGCTAGGGAAATTTTTGTAATTTTGCTATAGTTTTACAAATTTAAAACCAAGGGTCGGACTGGGGCCCCGGGGACCGGGGGAATTCCCCGTTTGGGGGCCCCCCCCGAATGCTTTTGGGGGCCCCGGGGGCAGTGCCGTCCCCTCCTCGGGGCCCTTTCCCCGGGAAACCGGGGCCCGAACGCCCGGGGCCCTTTCGTCCCGACGCCCAAAAACCCGACCCGGACCGGGGACTAAAGTCCCCGACCCCGGGGCGCGCGGGGGACACGGGGCAAAGCGCCACAAACGCTGCGCTCCGCTTACTCCCCCCGGCAGGCTGAAAAGGGATTAGGCCTTCAGCCTGCCGGGCCCGGCCCCTGCCCGCTGACGTAAAGGGGGTGGGGGTTACGGCGGGGGGCAGAACGGCCGGGGGGGAGCTCGGGGTGGCCGGGGAGCAGCAAACCCGGTGAGTGGCTGGGGGTTTTTTTTTTTTTTATAAGGGGGCCCGACTACCACAAAGGGGGCCCTGGCACTCAAGCGGGCCCCCCCGGCTACTAAAGGGGGCCCCGCTATTAAAGGGGGGCCCTGGCTACCCACAAGAGGGCCCTCTACTAAAGGGGGCCCTGGCAAACCCACAAGGGGGCCCTGGCTTTAAACGGCCCTGCACGGGGGGACAAAAGGGGGGCCGGGCTCTCAAGGGGGCCCCGGGCCCCACAAGGGGCCCTGGCTTTTAAAGGGGCCCGGCTACCCACAAGGGGGCCCGGTTACAAAAGGGGGCCCTCACTCAAGGGGGCCCTGGCTACTAAAGAGAGGCCCGGCACTAAAAGGGGCCCGGGCTTTTAAAGGGGGGCCCCTGTCTAAAAAAAGGGGGCCCCTGGCTACTAAGGGGGCCCTGACTACCAAGGGGGCCCGGGCTCCCCCAAAAAGGGGCCCGGTATTAAAGGGGCCCCGGGCTACTCAACGGGGCCCTGACTACTCAAGGGGCCCTGGCTACAAAAGGGGGCCCCTGCTACCCACAAGGGGCCTGGCTCTCAAGGGGCCCTGACTCTCAAGGGGGGCCCTGACACTCAAGGAGGCCCGGGCTAAAAGGGGGCCCTGGCTTTTAAAAGAGGGCCGGGCACTAAAGTGGGGCCCCTGGCTACAAAAGGGGGGCCCGGCACTAAAGGGGGGCCCTCCCCAACCAAAGGGGGCCCGACTACCTAAAGGGGGGCCCCTTTTGGCTACCTAAAAAAAGGCCCCTGGCTAACTAAGGGGGCCCTGGCTTCATAAAGGGGGGCCTAACTTTAACTAAGGGGGCCCTGACTACCTAAGGGGGCCCGCTTTATAAAGGGGGGGTCCTGACAAACTAAGGCCCAAAACCTCAAGGGGGGGGCCCGGCTAAAAAGGGGGGCCCGGCTACCAAAAGGGGGGCCCTGGCTACAAAAGGGGGAGGGGGCCCCTGGCTATAAAGGGGGCCCTGGCTACTAAAGGGGGCCCTGCTACCTAAATGGGGCCCTGGCTCCCTAGGGGGGGCCCTGGCACCAAAAAGGGCCCTGGCTAACTAAGGGGCCCGGCTTCATAAAGGGGGCCATGACTAAGGGGCCCTGACCACTAAAAGGAGGGCCCTGGCTACCTAAGGGGAGCCCTGATTTATAAAGGGGGGGTCCTGACTAACTAAGGGGTCCTGACACAAAAGGGGGGCCCGGGCTAACTAAAGGGGGGCCCTGACAACAAAAAGGGGGGCCCCTACTACCTAAAGGGGGCCCGACTATCAAAATACTAAAGGGGGCCCGACTACCTACACACTAGCTAAAGGGGGCTGACTTCCTGCACCTAGCAAAAGGGGGGGGGGGCTGACTTACTGCACCAGCTAAAGGGGGCCCTAATCCCCTTATCAACCTAAAGGAACCCCCTTTACCCCCGTAACTACTAAAGGGGGGCCTTAACTGCCTGTAAACCACCAAAAGGGGAACCCCCTAACTGCCTGTATACTACCTAAGGGTGCTTTCACAAAGGTCAAAACCGCAATAAAACCGCACCCTGTGAAAGCACCCTAAAGGAGGGGCCCCAACTGGGCCCGTATATACTTCAAGGGGGTCTCAACTCTTTCACCATTAAAGGGGGCCCTAACTACCACAGCTTACCTAACTGGGGGAAACCACCTACCACAGCCTAACTAATTGGGACTCCCCCCCAACACCAACCTACACTACCTAACTGGGGGCCACCCAAACCCAACTGTAAGATCTACTTTCCTAACTAGGCCGCATACTACCTGAGGGCTATTTACCTACCCACCCATGGCAGGTACCCCCAGGTTGCCTGGGGGTGGCCCACTAAAAATTTTCCCCGCAGGGGCTACCCACTAAATAGGGGCCCGTCAAGTTACCTGTGACCTTGCCCATTTTCCTACCTACCAGGGCTTCCCACCTACCTGGGGAATATAATTGAAGGGCACAGCCATAGTTGTAGCATTAACTCAAGGGGGTTAGTCCTCTCCCCACCCTCCAACCCCTTTGGGGAGTTTTACAAGGGGGAATGGGTAAAAAGGTGCGGGGAAAATTTTAGGATTCTAAATATTTTGTGTAAATTCTGCAGGGATGAGTTGGGCCGGGACAAGTCGTCATAGCGGTGGGGATGTAAAAAGAAAAAGAATAAGAACGACCAGAGAGAAAAAACCCCACTCACAACCTCTCCGGGAGTCCCTGATTTCAGGGTTATTTTTCTTCATATGGGGTCTTGCTGTATTCACTGAATGTGAGTGAGCTGAGCTGGTATCTGACCTCTAGTGGGCTCTAAATGGGGGTGTGAGGGTTTTACCTGAGCTGGTGTCGACCTCTATGTGGCTCTATATGGGGGTGTTGTAGTTATTGTGAGAAAACACAATATGTACTAGTTAGTCACCCCTAAAACGCCAATATTTGGATTGTCCGTGCCCGCTTCCCTCCGGAGCAACGGTGAGTCAGTCCCCCTTTTTCGAAAGTGGGTAGATGAGGGATTCCAGGACCAATTCCGTTTAAAAATTCATCAAAAATTTATTAGAGACCATGCTAAAATGCAAAGATCCAAATGTATGGCATCTCCCCAAAAAGATAGATGACGCCCTCGATTTACGCGTTCCGGGCAGTTACATGCCCTTACTCGTAACACCAAATAAGTTTAAAAGCATCCTTTAAATATAAAATGCTTAATTACACAGAACAAACCTACCTGTGAGCCGCCCGGTAAACGCGCTGCGCTGACGTCCGGAAACAGAAGGAAACCCGGAAGTGCGTCACACGCCTGCGCAGAAGGGAAAAAGCATACCACTACTGGCAGAAAGAGTGTGATCATGCGCAGTAGAGCGCATGTGGTACGTAAGCTGACTAAATGAATATGCTCCGCTGTCATTTAGTCCGGAAAAGACCGGAGGTATATAGCGGACCTACATAGTGCGGTAACAACCCTATAATACAAAGGCTGGTTAATAATTAAAGAAAGCATGCACAGTGGGCACCAATATTAAAAGCAACCCAAAACAATGCATAGCACTACCGACATATAGACCGGGCGGGACACTGGAAGGTATACATACAGAGCATCATGAAAAACAAAACAAATCTGCCACCCAAAATAATATAAATAACCAAAAAGAAAGAATGAAAACATAAAAAACTTAATCAATAATGAAACATAATCTCCTTTCTGTGGTTTAAGCCCTTGGGATGCATTGTGTTCAGAGTCATAATCCAGAAAGCCTCACGGTCCCGTAACAGTCCCTCAAGGTCACCTTCTCTCATTGGCTTTGATATTTTATCTATGCCCATGATTTTTAGACCTGTATCTCTGTCATTATGTGTGTCCCTAAAATGTTGGGAAAGGCTTGATCTATTTCTAAGGGCGGAGCTCGAGATATCATTGAGGTGTTCTAAGAACCTTACTTTTAATTTGCGCATGGTGCTGCCAACATAGTGTAAGTGGCAAATGGTACAGGTGGCCAAGTAAATCACACACTGAGAGTTGCAATTAATGAAATGCTTAACCATGTACTTTTTGGTATCCTCACTATTGAAAAATTCCTTGGTTTTAACGGCAAAACTGCAAGTCCTACACTGTTTAGCACCACATTTAAAAAAGCCAGTGTCACACAACCACGTTTGTCTGGGAGTCCTGGCAGCAATGTGGCTAGGCGATAATAAGCCGCCTAACGTTTTAGGTTTTCTGGTCACAACTCTGCAGCCTTCATTCAGAATTGCCTGTAAAATAGGATCCTGATTAAGGACAGCTAAATTCATGAGAAAGATTTTCTTAATGGTGGGAAACTGGCGCGTGCAATCCATGACTAAAGTTGGTTTGTAACCCTCATGAGGGGAATCCTTAATATACTGTTCCACTGGACTGATGAGACTAGCCCGATCTTTCGTCTGAACTTTATGAGTGGCTCTATCTAGGGTCCATTTAGGGTATCCCCTTTTCCTTAATCTCCTGCAAATGTTCTCCCTTTCGGAGCAATAATCTGATTCGGAGCTGCAGTTCCGTTTAGCTCTGCACATTTCACCAACTGGTATAGATGTGCGAGTGCTCTTGGCATGGAAACTCTTGTAATGTAAAATAGTGTTCCCTGCAGTCGGTTTTCTATAGGTTTTACTTGACACTTTATGACCAAAGGAACCCCATAAGGTGAGATCAAGAAAATAGATTTTTTGTTGTTCAACACAGCCAATAAATTTTAGATTGAAAGGATTATTGTTGAGATAATCCATAAACTCTGGCACGGCAGGCATACCACCTCTCCAGATGAATAGAAGGTCATCGATATACCTGCCGTACCAGAGAATGCTGTCCAGGAAAGGGTTGCTCTCAGTGTATAAGTACACAGACTCCCACCAAGCAGTGGGAGTAGGTTATACCTGAGCTGGTGTCTGACCACTATGTGGTCTCTATATGGCGATGTTGTAGGTTATACCTGAGCTGGTGTCTGACCTCTATGTGGTCTCTATATGGCGGTGTTGTAGGTTATACCTGAGCTGGTGTCTGACCTCTATGTTGTCTCTATATGGTGGTGTTGTAGGTTATACCTGAGCTGGTGTCTGACCTCTATGTGGTCTCTATATGGTGGTGTTGTAGGTTATACCTGAGCTGGTGTCTGACCTCTATGTTGTCTCTATATGGTGGTGTTGTAGGTTATACCTGAGCTGGTGTCTGACCTCTATGTGGTCTCTATATGGCAGTGTTGTAGGTTATACCTGAGCTGGTGTCTGACCTCTATGTGGTCTCTATATGGCGGTGTTGTAGGTTATACCTGAGCTGATGTCTGACCTCTATGTGGTCTCTATATGGTGGTGTTGTAGGTTATACCTGAGCTGGTGTCTGAACTCTATGTGGTCTCTATATGGTGGTGTTGTAGGTTATACCTGAGCTGGTGTCTGACCTCTATGTGGTCTCTATATGGTGGTGTTGTAGGTGCGAGTATAGTGGCAGCGTACACATGTCCCATATTGTAAGAATGAGGGAACACCTGACCCTGTGATAGGAGTTAGACTTTTACTTTCTTGCTGGTGTTTATTTTAGAAGGTGGTGAGGTGCGTGACCAAGGGAAACATGGAGGGGGATATTGTATGTGGGTGGAGGGGGATATTGTATGTGGGTGGAGGGGGATATTGTATGTGGGTGGAGGGGGATATTGTATGTGGGTGGTGGTGGGATATTGTATGTGGGTGGTGGTGGGATATTGTATGTGGGTGGTGGTGGGATATTGTATGTGGGTGGTGGTGGTATATTGTATGTGGGTGGTGGTCGTATATTGTATGTGGGTGGAGGGGATATTGTATGTGGGTGGTGGGGGATATTGTATGTGGGTGGTGGTGGGATATTGTATGTGGGTGGAGGGGGATATTGTATGTGGGTGGAGGGGATATTGTATGTGGGTGGAAGGCGATATTGTATGTGGGTGGAGGGGGATATGGATGGAGCTACTTAGCCCTGTGTCTATGATATGTTAGACTGTGACATATATGTGACTCACTTGCTATTGTACTACACAATACAGTTCTGTTTTGCACACTGTATTATGTGGTAAAATGGGCGCATTTATGTCCGAGAGGCCGGTAATATTTTCATGTACAGTAGGGTGGGCCCCCCAAGATCAACTCCCCTGTGGGCCCCAGACCCCCCAGTCCGACACTGCTTACAGCAGTACACTACAAAAATAAATGATTTGTCAAGAAGAATAAATAATTAAGCAAGAAATCCTGCTTGGAGGACCACAGGTCCCAGCAATACCTGTGCTATGCTGCCTTTTGTTGTATATACTGAATTGCATTAAAGTTGCAAGCATCCCAAATACATCTAAAATTGTTGTTATGGAAAATGTTTAAGAAAACATCTGGACAACATCATCAGTGGCTTATTTGATGTTAAATTAGTGTAATTTTCACGGACTTTGGAATACATTTTATAGTGGAGAATTTTTTCGTAGCAGATAATATATATATTGGCATTAATTTTATTGGATAAAATTTACTAATACATTGATTTCATTTGTATAGCACTTGGATATGTCTCTTTATTAATTATTTCATTTAAATGACAGATCCATTTTATTCTTGTACTGGTGTAAGGCTCTGTTCACCCAGATTATTTCAGGGCGAATTTGTGGACGCAAATCCGTCCTGAAATACATTTCAAATACGTGTCACAAAGTGTGGCACGTATTTCGCATCGGAAATACATTCCCCATTATTTACTTTGGGGTTATTCCGACGAGAATACGCCCGGAGACTTGTTTTTCCGAGCGCAATACGGACGGATTCTCGTCGGGATAACCCCATAGTAAATAATGGGGAATGTATTTCCGATGCGGAATACGTTCCACACTTTGTGACACGGATTTGAAATGTATTTCTGGACGGATTTGCGTCCGCAAATTCGCCCTGAAGTAAGCCGAGTGAACTGAGCCTTACACCAGTACAAGAATAAAATGGATTTGTCATTTAAATGAAGTAATTAATAAACAGACATACCCAAGTGCTATAAAAATGAAATCAATGTATGAGTACATTTTATCCAATAACATTAATGCCAATATATATATCATCTCCTAAGAAAAAATTCTCCACTATAAAATGTATTCCAAGTCCGTGAAAATTACACTAATTTAACATCAAATAAGGCACTGATGATGTTGTCCAGATGTTTTATTAAACATTTTTCATGACAACAATTTTAGATGTATTTGGCCTGCTTTCAACTTCAACGCAATTCAGTATATACAACAAAAGGCAGCACAGCACAGGTATTGCTGGGACCTGTGGTCCTCCAAGCAGGATTTCTATTCACTGACATGCTTAATGATTTATTTCTGATTTCCAGCCTGTCTCTAAACTTAAAACATGTTAGGCGCAGTCCTTCTGCACCTAAGTTCCGCAATACGCCTCACACACTGGCGAGGCCCAACGAACTTTACACCGCATGTATGAGCGCACTTCGGGCGCCGACATAAATCAGGCGCAGCTTTCACGGGAAAAAACGTGAAAACCGGGCGCCTCGACGCGCCGATCTTCATACATGTCGCCCATTGTTTTAGCCTTTTACTGCAAACATAGGGCGACAAGTATGAACGGGGCTGCGCCAGATATCTGGCATCTTTTCAGCCTGATATCGATCGCTGCCCCGTTCATACATTTTTAAATCTCCTGCGGGAGGCGGGGCACATTAGAACCATAGCAAAGCTACATATTTGTAGCTTCGCTACAGCATTTCTGGGCGCATCCAGAACTGTCACCCGAGCGCTAGAATGCGCCTCATTTATGACCCGCTGTATAGCAGGTTCATAAATCAGACGCATTCTATGCCATTAATATGAACATGAAATTTGGCGTGTTAATGCCAAATTTCATGCATGTCGCCCATAATTCCCATTCACTGACAGCAAACAGAGATCTTGAAATGGTGAGAAACTGAAAAAAAAATAATCTACAACTTTTCACTATGGACAACATGTCGAAAAGTGGCGCCGCTACGCCAGTTTAAGGTGCATTAAAACAGTCTCAAGTGCGCTTAATGAACGAACCTGTCAAAAATCTGGCGTGTGGTCTACCTTGCATTGTAAAATTGATGCGCCTATGTAGGTGCATTGCATAATTTAGGCGCACAGCATATCATTGCTAGACTATTTATTGTGCCTACTTTAGGCGCATTCCAATGTGTTGTGCCTGTCGTATAATGCACCTAGTTTTGGTATATTACAGTTCATTTATATAGGGAACAGGGCTTCAACAGGTTTTTTTTTTGCGCAAAATACGCCAAAACAATGGTGCATTCGTATTGGGACATGTTGCCCTATATCTGTTACTTAAATAGCACTGGGAAACCAAATAGTGATACACATTTTTTGCGCCTTCTGTATCAGTTATTCCATAATGACAATTTCTCCAGTCTTCTTTCCAACCCCAAGCTCTGAGCTTTCTTGTATTTTTACTTCCATTGCTAAATTGTGTTATCTTGTTTCTGCCATCATTTTTCACTAACAATGCCCATTGAAAAATTCCAGGATCACTATGATTTTGGAATGAGAGCTGTAAAAACCGTAATTTCTGCTGCTAGAAACTTAAAGAGAGAGAATCCAACCATGAATGAGGTGAGCCTGATGCCATACGTGTTAGATTGAGCTCCTTTTTCCATGTGTTTGAAGCCACTTTAACGTCTAATTTGCTCTTTTTACTACAAGCAGAAACGGTGCGACGCTCAGCAGAATGCAGATGATATTTATGGAAGCCTGTAATATGTGAATGATGTGATCCTTGCTATCAATACATCAGATAATACAGGCTTCCATATACTGTACCTACCCTCAGAATGACTGTTGCTGCAGGACTGTGACAGGGAGTTTGATGGCCGTAAAGAAAAATCATTGCAAACTTCATCAAAATGTTTCAATTCTGGTGATCCAATTGGACAGTTTAATTTTTCTGACAAAAGATTATTGTTTTTCATGATGTGTTCAGGAACTTATCTGCCTCAGAGCCATCCGAGATGTCAACGTTCCCAAGTTCCTTCAGGATGACCTAAAGCTCTTCAGTGGAATTGTTTCTGACCTTTTCCCAAGGATTGAGGAGGAACCTATTGATTATGGAAGTTTGGAAAAGGCAATTCGTAAGACCTGCTCCCAAAGAAACCTTAAAGATGTGGATGGTAAGAAGATATCTAGAAGGTCTCTAAAAATTTACTACATTTAACATCAAGTAACCTATTATGCTTTAGAATAAAGTCCTATAAGAAAATGAGAATTCATACTTTTGATAGGAATCCAATGTATTGCTCCCTTTTATCAGCCATTTCTGGGAAGAGATTGTGAGACAGGTGACTATAATATGCAATATCTGTCCATATGTGTGCTTGATATCAGCTACTACTCTACACATATACCTCTTCCTAAAACATCTTGCTATATGAATGTATCATATCATGTTCTTTTCTGGTTTTATATCAGGATTTGTGATCAAGTGTATCCAGCTATATGAGACCACTGTGGTACGACATGGCCTGATGCTTGTGGGACCAACAGGTTCAGGGAAGTCAGAGGTTTGTGGCAGTTTTTGCAACCTATATATGATAACAATGACCATATATGATGATGACAGCATGTATGATTGTCTGCTCTGTCTCCACAGTGCTATAAGGTCCTCGCTGCTGCTATGTCATCTCTTAAGGGTCTGCCCTCTGTAAGCGGAGGAACCTATGAGACCGTTCACTACTACATCTTAAATCCCAAGTCCATAACCATGGGTCAGCTGTATGGAGAGTTTGACCTTCTCACCCATGAATGGTAAACCATTATATCCATTCGGGGATATTGTGGCTTCTTCTAGGTGTCTCCACTAAGATGTCTCATTGCTGTGGCTAAAATTCCTTACTTTGTAGGACGGATGGGATCCTCTCATCGCTCATTCGAGGTGGTGCCTCATCTTCAGATCCAGACAAAAGGTGGTACATGTTTGATGGACCTGTAGATGCCGTTTGGATTGAAAATATGAACACAGTGTTGGATGACAATAAAAAGCTATGTCTCAGCTCAGGAGAGATCATAAAGCTTACAGAGGTAACCCTAAACACTCATCTCTAATTATTTTAAATTTAAATTGAGTCTCCAGGCTGGGTTCACGTCAATTCAAGTGTTGGCCCATTTCTCTACTGCTCTATTAAAATGTCCCCTTCGTCTTCTTCTTTAGGCCATGACCATGATGTTTGAGGTCCAGGATTTGGCTGTTGCTTCTCCAGCCACTGTTTCCCGCTGTGGCATGGTGTACCTGGAACCTAGTATTCTTGGACTCAGCCCTTTTACTGAATGCTGGCTCCGTTCTATTCCCCGTGTCCTAAAACCATATGTAGAACAGTTGGAGTCTTTGTTCTCACGATTCCTTCAGGTAAAAACCATTGTTGTTGCTGGTAAAACAACCTTTACCTAATTCATATTCTTGGTTTTAATGGGGTTTTCCCATCTCAGAAATCTATGACATATAAATAGAATGAGTGGGACCTGCACCTGTCTTGAGGACAGGTCCCCTGAACTATTTTGTGCAGAACAGAGAGATGGCACCTGAACTCTGAGTTCCCATAGAACAGAATGGAGAGTTTTTCACATAGAAGTTTGGAGGACCGTTCTCAACATAAATGTGGGTCACATACATATCAAGTATTTATGGCATATCTTATCAATATTCTCTTAGCAGCTTCACATTAGCCAGTCTAAACATAAATAGATACAGTTCAGTTGCATTAAAAATATTAGCAGTGTGTTCAAAAACATGAGCTAAGCACAAACTCTTTAGAATAGTTTTTATTGCCATGCATTGGAAACATTGCCCATTGTTTTAGAAATCAAAATATGATGAGAAATGTATATAATTAAAAGCTACTTTACAGAAAATAGGAAAATAATTAACACTGGGCTGTTCCAAAAAAATAGCAGTGTCTGCATTTGTCTTTACAAACTCAAGATATGTTCTCTTCTTTTTTAGAATTTGGCGTTCCTGTGAATCAGTAACCTAATATTTAGTTGTATAACCACAGTTTTTTAGAACTGCTTCACATCTATGTTGCATAGAGCAACCAACTTCTGGCAACTGTTGTTCCAGCCCAGGATGCTTTGACTACATCCCACAATTTATTTGCATTTGTTGGCTTTGCCTCAGAAACTTCATTTTTGATGTCACCCCACAAGTGTTCTATCGGATGAGGGTCCCGGGTTTGGACGGCCACTCCATAACCTCAATTTTGTTTAACTGGAACCAAGATGTTGCTTGTTTACGGATGTGTTTACGGTCGTTGTCTTGTTGAAAAACCCATTCCAAGGGCATTTCTTCCTCAATGTAAGGCAACATGATGTCTTCAAGTATTTTGATATATGCAAACTGGTCCATGACCCTTGGTATGCGGTAAATAGACCCGGCACCATAGTAAGGCTAGGTTCACACGGCTTAACTGCGGGACGTAATTACGTCCCGCAATTACGCCGTGTGGCCGGGGGCGGGGAGGGAGCGGGGGAGGGAGCGGGGGGCCGGGACTTCGCCTGCCCATAGACAATCATTACTAGCGGCGCTAATACGCCGCTAGAAAGTGACCTGTCAATTATCTCCCCGCCCGGCGGATTCGCTGAGCAGGGAGAGGAGACGTAATCCATATTTCTCTATGAGAACTGAGGATTACCGTAATGAATGGGCCATTTTTAGCCCGTAATTTGCGCACTTCGGCGCGTAATTATGGACCAAAATACGGCCCATTTTAAGCCGTGTGAACATGGCCTAAGAGAAACTTGCCCATATCATGATGCTTGCATCACCAGGCTTCACTGTCTTCAGAGTGCACTGTGGCTTGAACTCCGAGTTTGGAGTTTATCTGATGAATTGTCTGCTTCCCTTGACCCAAAAAGAACCATTTTACTTTCATCCGTCCACAACATGTTTCTCCATTTCTCTTTTGGCCAGTTGATGTGTTCTTTGGCAAATTATATCCACTTCCACAAATGTCTTTTTTGTAACAGTGGGACTTGGCAGGAACTTCTTGCTAATAGATTAGCTTTACACAGCCGTCTTCTGTCACAGTACTCACAGGTAGCTTGAGACTGTCTTTGATCATCCTGGAGCTGATTATTGGCTGAACCTTTGCCATTCGGGCTATTATTTGATCCATTCGAATGGTCGTCTTCCATTTTGTTCCATGTCTCTCTGGTTTTGCTTTCCATTTTAAAGCATTGGAGATCATTTTAGCGGAACAGCAGATCATTGTCTGCACTTCTTTATAAGTTTTACCCTTTCCAATCAACTTTTTAATCAAAGTACACTCGTCTTCTGACCAATGTCTCGAACAACCTATATTTTTCAGGCTTTCGAGGAGAAATGCATGTACAACATGTGCTGGCTTCACCCTGAAATAAGGGCCACCTGATTTACACCTGTTTCTTCACAGAATGATTGACCTCACTAATTGAACTCCACACTGCTATTATTTTGAACACATCCCCTTTCAAATAATTATTCAAATACACAGACTCAAAAACATGCAGACCATGAATGCCGAGTCTGTTGGTTTTCTAAGAATCTACTGCACCAACTGGTAAATTGTTTGACATGTGGTAATATAATTTATAACAAAAACAGTGATTAATCTGGTTAGTCATATTGGATTGCTATTATATGAACACAACTGTATAAAGCTTGGAATGGGAGGTAGACTTTTAGGGCGACATGTATGAACGGGCTCTTCGCCTGTTTTTTGGAGTAAACTGCGCCTCCCGGCCTGAATCCCCCTGTCGGACGCAGGGAAGTAGTGTTAGGCGCAGCGTTTGCCACTTTCAGCTGCGCCCCGCATGAAGGGGCGGGCAATGGGCGCGGTGTGGGCACGGTGTAGGCGTTCCAGGGCGGGACGCGGCGCGCTCGAAAAACCCCAAGGCATGTACGATCGCAGTTCGCCAAAGCGCGGCGCAATGCAGCGCTCTGCTGCTCCGACAAGCAGACCTGGTTTATTTTGGTCTAAATGCTCCGGCGGCGGCGAAGTGAAGCAAGAATGGAACATGCAAGGAAGCATACAGAAGATGGCAACCGAAATCTCGGCGCTCAGCTCCATTCGGCAGGAGTATGATTTAAAAAAAATCGCCTTTATAAAGGCGGAAAACATTCTCAGAAAAGAGCTCAACCTCAAAAAAAAAAAAAAAATCACTTTCCAAAAATCTAGAACGGCGCAATATCAGGAATTAGGATATTGGAAATTGCCGGGAAATACAGTAATTCAAATTCTGAAAGCTATTCTCATTGGTCGGCAGAAACCGGCCAATCAGAATAGGAGCGACAGTGAACCATTAAAGGAGTTGTCTCATTACAAGCTCTCAACCTAAGTCAGTGAGCCTGGCAGTTGATTTGAGGGGCGTGCTTCTTGTCTGCCTCTTCTCCTCCCTCTTCCCCCCTATAGGGGGGGGGGGGTTTGCTGCCAGAGTTAACCCTGTGTGTGCCTGTCTAGGTCTGCTGCAGCTCTTGCTGCTCGTCTCCACAGTCAGGAGACAGGAGAGGGCTGATCTATGAGTGTGGAGCAAGTGTTCCTATACCCCCTGCTTAGCATACAAATCTGCACATCTCCAGCAACAAACAGACCCTGTCAGAACAGACACAGGGCAGCTGTGAAGTGTTACTATGCTCAGGATGTGTCACTAGTACACCAGAGCATGAACCCTTCACATGCCCCCTGATCTGTATAGTATTAGTATAGTTACAGCTCCACAGACACATCATGATTATAGGAACACACAGGGTCACTGCTGTCACATCTATCTGTGTAGAGAGCAGAGGAAGCAGGCACACACAGGGTTAATCCAGGCAGCATGGCCACAGAAGCCAAGACCTCACCTCCCTCCACTAACAGAAGCATTCTGTGTGGGAGGGCTCTCTGCTCAGACCTATATTCAGAGGCTGATGAGTCATACAGACCTGACAGCCAGTGAGATAAGGATCAACAGGTCAGCTGCTATAGAGATTTGAGAAGCTGATGTACTCCTACTAACAGGGCTTACTCAAAATCAGTAGGACATTTGTAATGAACATATATTGCAAAGCTGCTTGTTTTTTAAGGATCTTTTAATTAAAACCCAATCATTGTAGCGAGACAACCCCTTTAAAACCTATGGAGAGCTATTGACCAATCAGAATCAAAGGCGGGACAGTTCAAAATACAGTAAAAATGCAGAAAAGAGCTGATTGCTGAGCTAGCGGGGGCTTGGCTATCTCAGCCAATCAGAATAGGAGCGACAGGGACCCATTATAGCCTATGGAGAAGTTTCAACCAATCAAAATCAAAGGCGGGACAGTTCAAAATAAAGTAAAAAGGCCGAAAAGAGCTGATAGCTGAGCTAGCGGTGGCTTAGCTATCCAGCCAATCAGAGCGCGAGCTACTTCTCCCATTGTAGTCTATGGAGAGATGGGTGCAATCTCGGCTCTCAGCGCCGTGCGGCATGGAGTATGAATAAAAAAAATTTTTTTTTTAAATG
>JAODAL010071840.1:0-15366 GCA_025379985.1 Phyllomedusa bahiana
AAAAAAAAACACAACGGAATGGGGCCCTTACTTAATATTAATATAAAGTAGGCCATTGCAGCAAGAGGGTACCAAACGCGCCTTCATGAACAGGGCATAGAAAAGGGCCAAAGGTTGATGTTGTGTAAGCTAACTAGCAAAATAAAGCATCAACACATAGACAGACAAATTATATCTACACAGAAGACACCTAGACACCAACACACACACATACAAAAAAAAAAAAAAAAAAAAAAAGAGAGAGAAAAAATGGGGGGGGGAGGGGGAAGGGGCAAAAGGAGAAGAGTGCTCTCCCACCACCTCGTACACTTAAGAGGTGATTGAAAGAAAAAGTGGGGAGTTTAGGAAGAGTAACCAAGGCGACCAGGTTTTACAGAATTTATCTACTTGTTCAGGAGTACGGGAGATCAAGTCCTCCATCCTCCTCACAAAACCAATCTCCGCGAGCCAATCATCCAGGGACGGCGGGGTCATCGACTTCCATTTCCGTGGGATCACAGTTTTGGCAGCCTGAAGCAGGTGCCTCAGAAGAGACTTTTTGAATTTTTCAGCAGCAATGGGAATCATGAAGAGCAGCAGTGCCTCCGGAGAGTTTGGAATCAAGACCCCAGTGACTTCCTCAATGACCTCCAGGACTATAATCCAAAAGCTTCGTAACGCCGAGCATCCCCACCATATATGGGCCATGGTCCCCTTTTCCTTTCCACATCTCCAGCACAGGTCCGAAATGGAGGGAAAGATCCTATGGGAACCTTGTACCATCGGGAAAGAATTTTATAACCGGTCTCCTGATGTTTGGACGCTACCAATGCCCTGTGGGTCATCTGAAAACATCGCTCCCATTGGGCTGAGGTAAAGGAAAGGCCCAGTTCCTCCTCCCACTTAAGGCAGAAAGGAGGGGGGAGCTATCACGGCTTGAGAGCAGTAATTTATACAGAAATGAAAGGGAATGGCTCATTCCTGCAGACGACACCACCACTGACTCAAAAGTCGTGAGGGGCCTTGTCAAGTGGTCTCTGGACTTAATCTTATGAAAGAAGTGGGCAAGCTGGGCAAATTGAAATGAGGCAGATGCAGGGATTGGAGCCTCTCCAAAGATGTCGCCAAGCGGTCGCAATTTCCCCTCAGAAGCTACCTGATGCACACGCAGGGGTGTTTTCTTTGTTCCACCCAAGAATACATTTGGTGAGATACCCGGAGGGAAGTCAGGGTTGTCTGTAATAGTCAGGCAAGGCCCTCCACGATCTATAAGAGAATGGGAGGTCCTGTGGGAGTAGACGGACATGGTCTGCCCCACACAGAAAGAGGAGGACATGCCATCACCCAGACAGATTCCGGGTCCAGGGAGAACCGCCACCGCGGAAGAACTAAGATCCTCAGCTAAAGTGACCCAAAGCTCCTATCTCTGTCCTTCAGACCAGCGCCAGGAACCTCAAAATAGGCCGAGGCTAAATAATAGAGCCTACAATGGCAGTCCCCGTGCCACCCTCGGCCTTAGACCTCGTAAACGTGTCGTATGCAAAGCGTGGTCTACACGCGGGACCACCACAAAACCCTGAAAAACATCTCCAAAGAGTGTTCCAAAACTGTACGGGAACATGTATGGGGAAGGTTTGAAAGAGATATAGGAACTTGGGAAGAATAGACATTTTCAATAGGTTGATTCTGCCGAACCAGGATCATTCCTTATTCTGCCAGCTATCCAAATCCCGTTTGGTTTTACGCAACAGAGGGAGAAAGTTAGTAGCTTTAGAGCCTCGACAAGTCTTCAGAGATATGCCCCCCCAGATATGAAATACCCCGCCCCAGGCCACCTGAAAAGGAAAGTTGGGACTGTAGAGAACCCGGGTCTTGGGGTAGGAATTCCGACCCCAAGGACCTCAGATTTGGACATGTTATTTTGAAGTTTGACCAGCCCCAAAGTTTTTGATTACGGCCATCAGAGCTGGAAATGTGAGGGTTAGTGACGTAGACCAAAAGGTCATCGGCAAACGCCGAGCATTTATACTCCCGGGCTCCAATGGTGCGGGGCGGGGTGTGTGTGTGGGGGGGGGGGCTGATCCCCTTAATGTACGAGTTAGGATCTGATGGTCGCCATCAAAACTCTCCATTACCAGGGACGTATAATCACGGGACACAAAAGGAATCCTGCCTAGTCACATTCGAAATGTGAAAAGGAGGAGACAGGGTACCATTGGACCTTGAGAGCGAGGAGAGGGGTGCGCGATACCAGAGCAGCAATCCTAGCCAATAATTTAGGGCCAGACCAGGTGGGCTGAGGGTCTGGTGAGAGAAGGGCCACGACAATACGGTCGAACGCCTTCCAGTCTGCTTCCAGCGACAATACAATCAGCGGGGTCTTGTGGGATCGAGCCATGGCGGATCAATATCTAAGTTTTAAGCGTGTTCATCGCGCGCCTCCCTGCCAGGGACAAAGCCCACTGGCTGGGGGATTATCGAGTTGACGGATAGGGTTAAGTCTGTTGGCTAACAATCTTGCGTAGATTTTCAGGTCTACATTCAACAGGGAGCTAGGGACGGTAACTGCCGCATCATTGGGGGTCTTGCAGGCTTGGAATAATCGCAAACATGTGCCAGCGTCGTTCTGGGCAGGAAGTGCAGATCAGCTGAGATGAGTTGAAGGCTGTACAAAAGCACGGGCTGAGTAAATCCCGGAAGGTTTTAAAGAATTGTCCCGTGAAGCCATTCTGGCCCTGGGGCTTTTCTCACTGGAAAGATCCTTAATGACCAACTGAAACTCCGTCAGAGTGAATGGTTCCTCAGTGCCTCTACGGGACCGAGCTGGGATCTAGAGGTAGGGGATGGGTGAGGGATGACACTCCCGGCTGATGGGGGCTGGGAGGGGGTGGGAAGGTTATACAATTTGATAGAAAACGAATGGAAAGTTTGAGCAATGTCCTCTGTGCGTTGAACAACTGCATTCTAGGTGGTTTTGATTAAGTAGGGATATGGGACGGGCCATCGGGAGCGGACTGACCTGGCCAACATCCGTCCACATTTGGTGCCTTTATTCATAATCATGAACTGCGGGCATCTTTGGATGAAACAGCCACCAAGAATTCTCCAGAAGTAGTGTACTCCAGACCGGCGCTTTTACGCAGTTCTTGGAGACTGTAGCGGGAAAGGGCACCTTTGGCACAGCCTATAGGTAGAGACTTAGAAAGGCTTTTGTGAGGCCGCCGCTATGTCCTTTTTAAGCCTGGAGCCATGTTTAATGAGAGTGCCCGAAGCACGCACTTAAGAGCCTTCCCATTGGTTGGTTCTGAGGTTGGGTCAGAGGTGTGGAAAAGACAGAACTGGGAGACCTGGGCTCTCTTAACATTCAGCGGATAAATAAACGGGTCTAGAAGGAGAGATCTCTTTAGATTCCAATTCCAGACCTTCCACACCCGTGGCAGGGATCGCAGAGTACAGAACTCCGGGTTCATGGTCCGACCAAGTATGTTCCCAATCGGAGGCAGAGACCGTCACAAGGTAGGGCACGAATGTTGAACCATTATATAGTCTAATCGACTATAAGAGCGGGGGAGGAGAGAAGAAGGAGTAGTCCCTATCAGAGGGGTGCGATGATCTCCAGATGTCGCAGACTGGAGAAGTTGGAGAGGGCTCTTTGTTCACTCCTTCTTAATGGCGAGTATGATAAAGCTGACTTCCCAGAGGTGTTATCCAACATGGGATCCAGCGTAACATAAAATCCCACTGTATTTCACTGTCCCTGAACCAACGGGAGGGAAATATCGGTCAGCTGTCTCCAAAGAAAACCTGCCTGGCCCACATTCGGAGCATAGCATTTATGATATCAACAGCTGGCCATTGATGGATACCGCTTGTCGCCTGCAGAGAAGGAAGAGAGCGAAAAGAAGGAGGGAGGGAAAAGGGGTGAAGAAGAAAAAAAAAACACACACAAAAGGGAGAAGGGAGGGGTGCACACCACACACACTCAGACAAACAAAACACGAGACAAAAAACCCAAAAGCAGGCACTCAAGTCATGCGCGTTAACTAACAAAATAGTAAACAATGAGATGTGAATCCTGTAAGTTAAGTGAACTCAAAGCAGGAGTCCGCCTACTGGGGGAATGTGGGAGAGCTCAGGAACATCGAGAAGACTCCTCGTAGCCATTACTATGGTGCAGCTGAACAAATCTAATTAGGGTAACCAGGCCGCCATTGAGCCGATATGTAAGGGGAAACCTATGTAAACACCTAAGGAAATTTAGACAGGACTGTGGCACCTTAACCCGCGGGAGGGGTTAGTGACGCCCACCAGTACGTGGCAGGAGGGACTACCTCTCCCGCTAACGGGTGCCCTCTTTGACAGCAAGTGGGGCTCCCCTAGGGAGAGTCTCCGGATCAGTGTCCTTAGGCAGGGTTCAGAGGGGGAGAGCGACGCTGGTCCCGAGCTACGTGAGGGCATTTATATTTTTTAACAAGTTTGAATAAAGTTTTCTATATGTTTTAAGTGAGCCTGAATTTGGGTGCAACAGAGAAAGCCGGTGTTACTCTTTTTTCCACCCTTCACTCAGACTGCAAATTAAGCATAAATCACCTTGAGCACCGTCCATGCATTTCAGATCCAGGCTACCACCACTTATTGGTTATAAGTCACTATCGCCCAGACACACTGCACTCCAGCGGTCACAAAGGTAAAAACTCACAAGTCTTGGATTCCTCAGAGCCTACAAAGAGCAAATGTATTTTTTTTACAAAACAATTTTTATTGACATCATTGCATAAAGATACAATAAATGTATTCAAGCCGCAGATCATTGTATTTAGTTAACTTTAATTAAAATACCAAAACGCACCTCCTGAGTTCTCACAGCGCCACCCTTTGGCGGAGCAATTATTGCTATCCGAGTCATCACAAAACATGAAAAAGAATATAAAGAACCATAAATACAATCGGATTCAACCTCTAAACTAACTTAGCAGCCGCCCCGGCCACAGCCCCAAACAACAACAACTTGCCTCTGTCATCTGAAAACCAGGAATATAAGCAGGCATTGCGCCCCCCATTGTGGTCTAATAGATAAACAAGTCCCACTCCGAGGACTTCAAGCCAAGACCTTCAATTTCAGGACCAAACGTATTGAAGTTTTAAGATTTAATAAACAAAAAGTGCAAAGCTTAGAAATGTACAAAAGTAGATAAAATGACAAAATACATACAATACATATCTCAGCCCCCAAGTAATACCCATCCTGTCCCTCCCCGCACGTCCTCTAGTAATACCCATCCTGTCCCTCCCCGCACGTCCTCTAGTAATACCCATCCTGTCCCTCCCCGCACGTCCTCTAGTAATACCCATCCTGTCCCTCCCCGCACGTCCTTTAGTAATACCCATCCTGTCCCCTTCTCGCACGTCCTCTAGTAATACCCATCCTGCCCTCCCCAAACGTCCTCCAGTAATACCCATCCTGTATCTTCCCGCACGTCCTCTAGTAATACCCATCCTGTCCCTCCCCGCACGTCCTCCAGTAATACCCATCCTGTATCTTCCCGCACGTCCTCCAGTAATACCCATCCTGTATCTTCCCGCACGTCCTCCAGTAATACCCATCCTGTATCTTCCCGCACGTCCTCTAGTAATACCCATCCTGTCCCTCCCCGCACGTCCTCTAGTAATACCCATCCTGTCCCTCCCCGCACGTCCTCTAGTAATACCCATCCTGTCCCTCCCCGCACGTCCTCTAGTAATACCCATCCTGTCCCTCCCCGCACGTCCTCTAGTAATACCCATCCTGTCCCCTCCCGCACGTCCTCTAGTAATTCCCATCCCGTCCCCTTCCTTACGTCCTCTAGTAATACCCATCCCGTCCCTGCCCGCACGTCCTCTAGTAATACCCATCCCCTCCCGCACGTCCTCTAGTAATACCCATCCCATCCCCTCCCGCACGTCCTCTAGTAATACCCATCCCCTCCCGCACGTCCTCTAGTAATACCCATCCCATCCCGCACGTCCTCTAGTAATACCCATCCCATCCCCTCCCGCACGTCCTCTAGTAATACCCATCCCATCCCCTCCCGCACGTCCTCTAGTAATACCCATCCCATCCCGCACGTCCTCTAGTAATACCCATCCCATCCCCTCCCGCACGTCCTCTAGTAATACCCATCCTGTCCCTCCCCGCATGTCCTCTAGTAATACCCATCCCGTACCTCCCCGAACGTCTTCTAGTAATACCCATCCCCCTGCATATCCTCTAGTAATACCCATCCCGTCCCTCCCGCACATCCTCTAGTGATATCCATCCCTCCTCACGCACGTCCTCTAGTAATACCCATCCTGTACCTCCCCGCACGTCCTCTAGTAATACCCATCCCGTCCTCCCCGCACGTCCTCTAGTAATACCCATCCTGTCCTCCACACACGTCCTCTAGTAATACCCATCCTGTCCTCCCCGCACGTCCTCTAGTAATACCCATCCTGTCCCCTCCCCGCACGTCCTCTAGTAATACCCATCCTGTCCCTCCCCCCACATGTCCTCTAGTGCTACCCATCCCATCTGTCCCCCCGCATGTCCACTAGTAATACCCATCCTGTACCTCCCCGCATGTCCTCTAGTGATACCCATCCTGTACCTCCCCGCATGTCCTCTAGTGATACCCATCCTGTCCCTCCCGCACATCCTCTGCTCTCAGCTCTTGACCCAACAACAGAAGAAGTATCCAGGCTTCTCCTGTCTGCTCGCCCCACCCCCTGCTCTAGTGACCCCATTCCATCCCACCTCGTCCAGTCTATTTCTCCAGCTGTCCTCTCTTAATTTACTGCAATCTGTAACCTCTCTCTACTGGGATCTTTACATCTTCGTTTAAACACGCCATCATAACCCCTTTACTTACATAGCCCACTCTGGACCCGTCCTGCGCTGCCAACTACCGACCAGTTTCTAACCTTCCCTTCATCTCTAAGCTCTTGGAACGCTTGGTCTACTCATCCAAATCTCCCATGCCCGTGTCCAAGATTTAACCCGTGCTGCACCAGTTCTCTGGAACATGCTATCACAAATGATCAGGAAAACTCATAACCCTCATAGTTTTAAGTGCGCCCTGAGAAAACATCTTCTTAGGCAGGCCGACCAATTGCTAAACAACCACTATCAGTCACACATATTTCTATCACTTCCTGCACGTGGGCACTCACAGGCACTTATCTGTATATACATGCCCGGTCTGGGTGGCTGGTTCATCCACTTTTTATGTAAACAACCCCTCATTTAGGCAACATGGATGGACCATTTGTAAGCTGCCGCTTAGCTCTCAGGCGCCATCTTGGTCTGTCCCAGGGATTCACATTTAGCTTTTGGATTGCCATCTTTGGTAGAACGATAACACACTCCTATTCCAACACCGGGGAATCTTTTAAACTGGCCTCAGCCAGCTTTAATCGAGGCACATGTACAACATGTATAATATATAATGTGTATAAACACAAATGTTCAGCGGTCTGGCCCAAACTCATAGAGCCCCTTATAAGGTTGTGTCTGTGCACAACACCTCAAAACTACAGAGTCCTTACTGTTGTACGTGGCTTCCCTTAAGCCTCTGGGGGCCAGAGCCTCTCCGCAGCTGTATTGTCGCTTCCAGCTCTAGCCAGCAGTCCGCACCCCCTAATTACCTGGAGCAATAGGCTTTTATAGGCCTCCAGGAACTTGGCAAAAACCTGTCCTGGAACACGTGAGTAAACCCCCAACACTTTTACTAAAAAATTTGGTGACGGGTTGTTTTCTGACCCGGTTTTATCCCCCCCTGTGGCAGAAACATGGACCCCCGCCTGGGTCCCCCCTCTCCACACGTTGTAAATCTAGCACTTCTCACCCTGCGTCTATATAAATAAAGATTATTATTGTTTCTACTACAATCTGTACAGTAATACTAATAAAAAAGTAGAAAACAGAAAAAACCCCTGAGCAATCAACATAGAGACTTTTCTCTCCCCGGGGACGGAGGAATAATGGGGGCACCCCAGATTACTGACCCTGCATGTGACACCGTCTACTTTATTTTATAAAATTCAGTCCTTGGCTCCGGTTTCTAAACGACCCCTCTGTTCATTAGGACAATTAGTGGTTTCTGACTGGACCTGCTGTTAAAAGGGGGAAGTGTCCTTTACTGAACCTTTTGGATGATGGGGTGTTCAGGGTTTGGGTAACAGCCCCCTCTCTCACCCCATCCCCCCCCCGTCCCCGCCCCCCGTCCTTGAAAAGTCCACAAAACCAGGCCAAATGTAAAGTCACACAGTGGTGAGAACCCCTCCCCCTAGGCCCTCTAAAAAACCGTCCCGGGGAAATTCCCGGCCACGTCCAGAACTTTTTTTTGGAAGGGAAACGTTTTTTTGGCCAGTGAAAAAATAACCCGGGTACTTTTAATTTTAAAGATGGAGGCGGAGATACTAGGATGACTGGAGGTACTGGGCGGCCCCCGAAGGAAATTTTCATTTTTTTAAGAACGTGAAAAGATATACTGTTAATCAGTGTATGAGACTCTAGAGAGACCTGGTCCCCTCAGTAATGATTCAGATCAGTCACACAGTATATACCTACATATACACATCTTTCCTTCTAATAATGCTCTGGCTGAACCTTATAGACATCAAGGGCGAAATGTTGAACGGGGGATGGCCAGGTATCTGGCGTCTTCACGGCCCGATATCAGGCACAGCCCCGTTCGCTACATTTTCAAATCTCCCGCCCACCATTCCGGGACGCATTACATCGTGCTTTGTAATGCACCTGATCTCGGGGGGCATTGGAGAGTCGGGGCACACTAGAACCATAGCGAAGCTAAATATTTATAGCTTTGCTACGGGATTTCTAGGCGCATTCAGCTGGGAACAGTAAGCACTTTAAAAAGGTTTACCGAGACAGAAAAGTTAACTTAGCGCTAGAAAGCGCCCTTTTGACCCTGTTAGTGGGTTCATAAAACAGGCCATTCTATGCCTTTTTTATTCGAATGAAATTTGCCGTCCCCACGCCAAATTTCATACATGTCGCCCCAAATGGGCAAATCAGCAATATGTGTGGTGTTACAGCTCCTCACCATTATAATTCCTCACGTTCATCCTGCAGCTAAAACACACATAATGAATATGTCAAAATTCCCAGATGAAGAGGATGAAATCTGTAACCATCAGATGGAGGCCGGTCATATTACGGAGATCCCTTTTATCTTGTGGGGATCCCGGGAATCCTGACGAAGAGGATCCAGCAGTTCTCTGGTGACATCAGGAAGATGCAGCAGTTCTATGGTAACGTCAGGAGGATCTAGAAGGAAACAAGTTCTATCATCAGTGTGATGGGGACGTCATACAATATATTCTCCAGCACCACTGCAGGACTGGTCACCGCGTCTCTGGGGTCAGGAGCTGGAGACAGAGGGGAATCATCTATTTGACCCTTGGTGGGGGATTGCGCTCTCCATACAGGAACTTTTGGCGGCGTACAGAGCAATGGAGATCAGCCCATCATAGAGACACTAACCACTGGTCCAACAACCACAAACTGCCCTAACAGCACAATACACTTTGCTGCTGCTTAAAGAATTAAATCTAAATCTGTACATTCCCAAATTGACTTTATCACTGTTGACAAAAACAGTCTAACACAAGTTCATTCATCTTCAATAGGTTTCATTGTGTGGTCAGATCATGCCCCAGTACTTCTAACCTTAGATTCCACTACCAATATTAGTGGTCAATCTTTATGGTGACTAAAGAAATATTTACTTAAAAAGTCAGAAAACGTTGCACATTTGAGATCTCAACTCAAAGAATACTGTTCAAATCAATACTCAGTTTCATCCACGTCTACGTTATGATGCGCTCAAAGCAGGTATGCGGGGAGTGCATGTCCAACTAGCGAGTAGGGCAAAGAAAAAAACTGTTTAGCATATGTTTAATTCTGCAGATTCTTGTCATGTAACTGCATTGTTACTGTTTTGCTCCTGGACAATCTTTTTCTTCTTGTTACCACAAATTACAACCTGTCCTCACATCCCCTAATAGCTCAGTGTGTTATTAGGCCGATTCCTAAGTGAGAGGTCACTGGTTCGAGCCGCCATGAAGAAGATTTCCCAAGAAGCAGCATCATCCAGCTCATCAATCGCATCTCTGGGCCAAGAAAGTTACCAAACTGCATCATGTGAGGCCCTGACAGCGGGAACAATAGGAATGAAGTCCGTCCAAAGCCAAGAGGTGACGTCCAGAGGAAATATCAGAGCCAACAAGTCGCTCATCACAAATTCGATTAGTTCTAAAGCAACAGACACGGCAGTGGAGGCGGCTCGTAGGATTCTTAAGAGTGAGATCATAGAAACAAGAAAAGCAACTGAATCAGCTTACCCGCTCCTTAGACGAACTTGATGGAGACTCGGTTGTGGGAGAACCACTCCCCAATCAAAATCGTAGCAAACAAAAGATTACCAGCTTCCAAATTGAGAGGGGAGCACAGCCAGATGAATAGGAAACCCAAATTTAAAAACCCCAACTTCTTTATTTTCTTCCATTAAAAAAGATACAAAATACAGACTGCACATAGGGTTGTGAATAGAAAAAAGTATTGCAGTGGACTACATCAGCTTAACAAGCTTCAACAGCCGAAGCGTTTCGGGAATAACTCCCTTACTCATGGCTACAAAGGATGAAGGAAATCGAACCGACATCTATACGGTGGGTGCATTTCCACATAAAACCAATACACCACAACTAATCCCCTATGCAACATACTATAAAAAATCCACAAAAATATAATGAAAAGCCATTAAACTTCATAATCCATATATAAAAATCTCAAATTACATATTAATTTAAACACAATTCTAATACACATTCAAAAAATGTTTGCCTGAAAAAAATGATTATATGACTAATATTGATAAGAAATGTCTTGTTTGGTATTCATGCCTTGAGGAGTGCGGGTGGATAGATTAAAAATGCACCACGCCTCCCGAGCATGAAGTTTTCTTTGTAAATCACCCCCTCTACACGAACGCGCAATCTTTTCCATACCTATTACCGTTAGTGCCGTTACATCCCCCCCCCATGTTTCTCTGAAAAATGACGCGATACCGCAGAAGACTTAAAAGAACGTAGACAGATCGCATCAGAAAGGTGCCTCCTGACTCTGATTTTTAGAGGGCCAATCGTACAGCCCACATATTGTAAATGACATATTTGCCAACTGATTAAATATACGCCAAATTTTGAGTTATAATTAATGTGGGTTTTAATGTCAAAACTCTTTCCATTGCTGAAAGAGGTGAATTTGTTGGTTTTACGGACATAATTGCAGGCTGTACATATTGAATGCCCGCATTTGTAAAAACCTTTGGTCTCTAACCAAGTATTAGTATTGACATTTTTCAGTAACAGTAAGATAGGAGATAATAAAGTATGACGTCATATCATCATGCTGCCCGCGCCGAGCACAGAGACTGGCTGGGAGCACGTCGGGGGAGCGTGGAGACAGGGAAGTATGCTATTTCTTACTTTGTTTAACTGCCCTTTCCCTGCCTAGCTATAGGGCCCCCCTAAGCTCCCAAAAAACCCTGCCTATCTATAGGCCCTAAACTACCTAAACCCTGCCTCCTCCCCTGTATGGGACCCCTATCACCAAAAACCCCTCCCTTCCTACCTGCAGGCCCACTATGCTACTAAACCTTGTCGACTCCTATAGGGCCCCAAAAGTACCAAAAACATGCCTGCCTCCTATATGGCCCACTATACCCTACAAAACCCATGCTCCCCTACCATATGGCCACTTCCCTACCTAACCATCCCTGCCTACCTTAGGCCCCACTATACCCCACCAAAAAACCATGCCGCCACTATTGGCCCTATCCCCAAACCAAAAACCATCCCTTCCTACCTTTTTTGCCCCCTATAGCCTACCTAAACATGCCTGCCAAACCTATAGCCCCCATACCCTACCTAAACCTGCTCCTTTTTGGGGTTATAGCCTATTTACCTATCTACCTATGTGGGTTCCACCTATAGCCTATCTAATCTGGACTTGTTATTCCTGCAATGTTCCATACAATTTTTCCAAATAGTCTAAAAAAAAAGGAATCTAACAAGAGAACAAAGAGTGACTTTTAATAACTATATTACTATTTTGCCAAAGGGAACTTTTAAAATCTATCAGTTCTCAATTATAAAGCACTAAAAAACCCTTTTATTATGTATAAAAAACCTTAACCCTCGAACACACTTTTTAAAAAAACCTGTTTTCAAACCCTCTCAATTTCCTTTCTGATTGTGATTATCAAGTCTGGTGGAACCCCACCTTTTAGCAGGGGAACACCCTATATATACAGCACGGTGATTTGATAACTCCAAAAAGGAATCCAAAACATCTTACTTGGGCAGTCATCTCTAATCTAATTGGCATGAAACATGGCATGAAACATGAAACATGGCATTAAACATATAAGGTTTCCTTGTGAAACCCTCTGCAGCGGGGACACCCAGAAAGAGTTTTGGAAAACCAAATTTAAAAAAATTTAGAAATTATTAGAAATCAGGTTTTTAAAATTTTGTGTGTATCGAGGTTAAGTTTTTAAATAATAATACTAATTGGAGCATTTATGCTCAAATCTTTTCATGAGCAGGTGTTAGCCCCCCCCACCAAAGGGGTAGCCCCGCTACCGGATTATTACATGTTTTTTTTCTACCCCCCCCCCCATTAAATTTAAAGGTTAATCAGTTGTGAGGTGGGGGGGGTAAGAAAAAAAATGGACTCTTTCAGGTGAAAAAATAAGATTAAAACGCAGCATTTACAGAATAAGGAACACAGCGCTGGAAAGCAGTTATGGGGCCGGCAGGTGCCCCCCCCGCTCCTTCCCCCGCCCCCCCACGGGTAATTGGAGGCGTTTTAAATTTGGGGCTTAAAAAACGTCCCGAATTAAAAGCCCCCGGGTGAACCTAGCCTTACTCAGGTCCATAGGTGGAAGTAAGAAAAGTTATTGGTCGCAGAAAATTGCCACCGAGGCAAAAATGTGAAAAATAGAAAATATGTTTGGAATTTTTTTTACGGTACAGTAACATAACACAAACATACATGATTGGTGAGAAAATAAAAAAGTTATAGGATGAGGAGGGACAAACTAAACGAACGTGGATAAAAAATAGGCCTCGGCATTAAGGAGTTAAAGACAACCTGTCAATAGGTTATCCCCCCCTTTCTGAGGGCAGCACAAGCTAGTGGGCAGACCTGCTGTTCCCACCTGTGTTTCCCTTATTCTGTAAGAGCTAGGGCAAGCACAAGCCGTGTAGCCCGCTGTTCCAGCGCTGTTCCCCTTTTTCTTAAAATGCTGGGGCAGCACAAAACCAGTGTCAACCTGCTGTTTCCAGCATGTGCCCCCCCCTTATTCGTAAAATGCTGAGGGCAGCCAAGCCCGGGGAAAACCCCCTGTTCCCAGCCTGTGTCGTTATTTTGTAAGATGCTGAGGGCGCCAACCAGTGCAGACCTGCTGTTTCCAGCACTGTGCCCCCTTATTCTGTAAGGGGCTGGGGGCAGCACAAGAAAAGGGGTCAGACCTGCTTTTTCCCACACTTGATTCCGTTATTCTGAAAGGGATTTGAGGGAAGCACAAGCCAGGTCAAAACTGCTTTTTTCCCCCCAGCGCTGTGCCCCTTATTCTGTAAATGCTGAGTGGCACACAAGCCTTGTCGCCCCGCTTTTTTCCCCAGCACTTTTTTCCCCCTTTTTCCCTGAAAAGAGCTGGAGGCCCGCAAAACCCAAAGGTGTAAAGCCCTGCTTTTCCCCAGCGCTGTGCTTTTTATTCCCGTAAGATGTTTGAGGGCACCCAAATCCAGGGGCAAAACCCTGAGTTTCCAAAGCACTGTCCCCCTTTAATTTCTGTAAAAAATCCCGGGGGCCCAGCAAAAACCTTTCGGGTTTTCCCAGCCCTGCTTTTTTCCAAAGCACTGCCCCCCTTTAAATTCTGTTAAGATGCTGAGGGCAGAAAAGGGGGTAGTTCAGCCCTTTGCTTTTTCCCAGCCCCAGGGGCCCCTTATTCTTTAAGATGCTGGTTTTAGAGCTTTTTACCCCTTTCCAAATCTCCCTCATAAAGGCGGGTTTTTAACCCCCCAACCCCCCAAAGGCTAGCCCCCCCCACCGGGGATTTTATTTTACATCCCTTTTTTCCCAAAATTCAAAGTAATGGGTTTTTCATCATTTGTGGGGTGGGCGGGGCTAGCCCCCGGTGGGGGGGGCCCAGGATTTAAATAGACTTTTTTCCCGGGACTAAAAACCCTGAAGTTTTGAGCACAAAAAAACCCAGCATCTTACAAAATAAGGGACAAAATTTGCTGGACCATCAGGTCTGTCCTGGCTTTTTTTCTGTCCTAGCCGGGGGGGGCAAAACCCCATGTGACAGGTTCTTTTTTCCCCCCTTTAAGCCGAACGCCTAAAAAATTTTTTTTAAATGCCCAGAACGTTTTTTTTCGTTTTTGCCTCCTTGCGTTTCAACTTTGTAATTTTTTTTTATTTTTTCAATACGCGTTGGATGGGGCCCCTTTTTTAAATTTGGGGACGAGTTGCACTTTAGGGGGAAAATATTTTAAATTTTTCCCAATTTAAATAATTGAAGTATTTTTTTTTTTTTTTTTTAAATTTTTTTTTTACACCTTTTCCACATTTCACATTTAAATTAACTTGAAAGATTAATTTTCAGGTTTTTTGGGTTTCGTGGGGAAATCCCAAAATATGGTAAAGGGTTTTTTTTTGGTGTAATTTTTGCCCAATTTTTTTTAATTAAATATTTTTTTTTATTTTTATTATTTATTTTTTTTTTTTTTTTTTTTTTTAACAAACCCTTTTAAGGGGTTTTTTTACTTTTTTTTTTTTTCTCCCCTTGGGAAAGGGGGGGAAAAGTCTTAAATTTTTTTTTTTTACTTAGTAAATTTTTAGCATATTCTATATGCTAAAACATTCTAATCTGTGTCAGTTTACACAGGGGAGTGATTAGGACGCCCCCAGTTTCGTCCTAAACACGGGTTTTTTTACACAGACCCTCTTGGGGGGCCACGCTTTGGTCCCCCGAGCTATCTGGCGCTGGTCCCTGGTTCTGTCGGGGTCACCAGGTGTTTTTGATTTACCTGAAAAGAGGGGGAAACCCCTTTTATTTCGTGCGGTAACGCAAACCCCCGCAATCAAAGGTTTAAAACTTTGGGTTGCGGAGGTTTCCCCGCTCCCCCCTGCCGCAGGACATGCTCTGGGATAGGGCTGTGTTGCACAGCCCCGTTCCCCGCACCAAATTCGGCCCGGGCGCCGCAAAAATCCGATGTCTGCGCGAAAGGTCTAAAGACGTCGCTGGGAGACGAACCCACCTGAAATGCCCCAAA